>CM045558.1:21830746-21940366 GCA_024721245.1 Mitragyna speciosa
AAACTCGCAGCCATCCGATCGTCAGGTGTCGTCCATGTCCTAGACTAATCAGGTTGGTTTGGGTGGAAAAAGAAATAGAAAATACTACGAGTCCTAGGTACAAGAATAACGAACAGAAGATACATTAAGAGAAATGCAAATTGTACACTATTTTCCTGATAAATTACCGCAACAGCTAATAACTATCCAAATATCAAAATTTGGGGCAACCTCCTCATCTTGTATCAGTTACGGCAAAACTCCTCATCAAATGCCAGTTGGGGCAAAACTCCTCATTTTTTACAATGCTTAACAAAAAATTTTAAAAAAAAAATGGACATGGATAAATTAACATAAGATGACTGAAACATAGGACAGGACGAGCAGCTGGTGTTTTGATCAAGAAAAATGAATTCCAGCCTTGTTAAACAGAGACAAAAGGAACATGAAATCGGTCTGTGTGAGCTTTGAGGATCTTTTCTCTTCAAAATCTCCTTGCTTCAATACATTCAAAACCCTCTCCTTGAATTCAGATCCTTTTGCATTCCCATCATCTACCTCCATCTCCTCGTCATCTTTCCCATCATCAGTATCCATGTTCAAGTCTTCTAATGAATCTCCCAAAGCAGATACAGCCAAAGCCATCTCTGTATCGTCTGAAGAACCGTCATGGGATAGCTGTAATGCTTGCAAGGTTTTGTAGTTCTTTTCAAGCAATGACAGGACAGTCTTCTGTCTAAAAATAGACCCCAAAGTTTTATTCTTCCGGTTGAAACAAATTCTAACTAAACCATCCCATTCCTTAAAGTTCACAGGGGGAAGAGGCTTCCTTGGTTCTATTCTAACTACAGAAGAGTCAACCTTTGGTGGAGGCCTAAAATTGTTCCTTCCTACTTTCAACAAATGAGATACGCGCGCCAATAATTGAGTATTCACAGAAAGACGACAATAAAGAGTATCACCAGGCTGAGCGACAAGCCTCATTGCAAATTCCCTCTGGAACATTATCACAGCGCACCTGAACAATGGACGATGTGATAACAATTTGAAAGTGAGTGGAGAGGAAATTTGATATGGGATGTTTGCCACGCAAATATCAAAGTACGGTAAATCGCACTTGAGAACATCCCCTTGTATAACCTGCACACCGTTACAACAGATAGATGCTCAGCTACAACAAGTATATCACATCACAAGCAGTCTAAGAGAAATGAACAACCATAATATAGCTACAGGATTCTAGCTTTAAGAATGAGGCAAACAAACCAGTCTAAAAATATTGGAAAAATTCTCACTAGAGGGGGCAAAACTTTTGCTTTATTCCTAGATGAACAAATAATGCCCATCGCATCTACTAGAAATTAAGCAAAAGTTATACCCTCCTTATGAATTTCGAAACCTAGATCACCCCTCATTTCAAAAATCACCATTATCAAATCAAAATAACCAACATGATTCCTTACAATTTTTACTTTTCTTGTATTTATCGGTTAGGTGTTGTCCCAAGTCTTGTTTGCACCTCGAACTAAACTACCCCCGTCGTTCCATGATTCTTTAATCATTCAAACTTACATATATTGTTACTTAATTCCGTATCATTTCCTCGAACAATTCAAAACATTATCATATATTCCAACCGCACCAAAAAAAAAAAAAGGAATAGAACTAAACAAAAAAGAAACTTTATAAAAATTAATTACTGTTATTGTATAGTACCCTGAGTCGGCTAGAATAAGGGGTTCCTTGAAACCTTCTTTGCAATTCAAGAACCATACGGGGGTCAAGTTCGACAGCGACGACTGATTTTCCGGCTTCCAGGAGCTTCTTCGTGAGATTTCCGGTACCGGGACCGATTTCGAGGATGACATCAGTGGGTTTGATGCCCGATTTTTGGATAATAGAGTCGATTAAAAGTGGGTTTTTCAATATGTGCTGACCCTTTGACTTGTGAAACGGTATCCCACCTTGGAAGTGTGGGTTGCCGCCGCCGCCGGCCGCACTGCCATGACGGAGTTTTTCTTTCTTTATCTTGCCTCCGGCCATGATTTGTTGGAAGGGACGGGTGGCTGCTTTGAGAGGGTTCCAGGGTTTGTCGTTATATATAGGAAAAAATAATTGGGCCTTAGGTTTTGCAGACTTAAGTTAACCTTGGCCCGGTTTTAAATTTTGCTGCTTGTCAGTCCTTTTTTACAATATATTTATTTTTTTCTTTTTTTTTTAGTATAGTTAATGCAAATGATATTAAGAGTCAAGTATTCATTTCCTTCATCTACTACGAAAAGAGGGGAAGGAGTGCATAAAGCTTTTGATTATTACTATATCGTTTACCATAATTAATTAACTTGCACAAAACAAAGTTAATACAATGTGTTTTACATTTTGTTTCAGATTTTGGTCATTTATATTGGCATAGAGCACTTGAAAATTTCACACTAAAGGATTGCTATATCATTAATAAAGTTACTTGTGGAAATCTTATCGTACTCCTTTATTTTTGAGGAAATATTTTCATTCGTAAAGTTTTATGAGTATACCATGTTGGACTTATAATATATTGGAATGCCAAGCTGTTGTAATATAAGTTTTGAGTGGAAAAAAATTTGTAATAGTAATAATTATCATCTTATGAAAACAAATTAACCATAATGTAGTACATATATATGCTACATGCACATACACATATTACTTTTTGTTAATGAAAATTTACACGCTAAATATGCATTAATATTTCTTTCTATTAATGAAAAGCATTTGCTTTTTTGATTAACTCAAATAAATATATACTCTTTTTCATAAGTAGTTAAAATGTGTAGGATTTGTTGTTTACAATATGAATTTTGACTCAAATAAGTGTCTATTCTATTTTCTATAAGTAGTTAAAAGTACATGATTTTGTGGATTATTATAAGTACATTATGAATGACTTTAAATTTTCCATCTATTAAACAAAATAAAATCACCTAAAGTAGTACTTTCTCCAATAATGTGTTCAATTTTCAAAATTTTAGAAGAAGAAGAAAAAAATAAATGGAGAACTCTGATCAAATTTGTTTTGCACTTAATAAAGGAATTGTCTTTTTTTTTTTTTTTTGAAATATTAACTTGAAGGACTTGAAGTGAAAGTTTCTAAAACTAAAAGGACATTTTAGTAATTTTAGTCCGATCTATCCTATTCATAAACCTTAAAGTTACATGTTTTTCCGTAAATCCAAGAATCCGTGGAAGAATCAAGATGGAGTCATCGTCGTCCCAGCAGCAGCTAATCACGCCAGAAGATGTATTAGAATCGTTAATGAACGACGGCACCATCGATGCCATCCGATTGAAAATCATCACTCAGCTAAAAGCCAATGTTAGTCCCCTCCCTCCCTCCCTCCCTCCCTCCGCGCATATGATATATATATATATTTTTATCTTTTTGCAATTAGGTTGTGGATTTTTGTGATTAATTCAGCCAAATATTGTCTCATCACGTTGGTTTTTATTTTTATTTTTATTTTTTGTGGGAAATTATCATGTTAGGAAGAGTTGAAGAATACAACAATAAAAATGGTGGAGCAGAGTAAGGTTCTAAACACTCCAGGGGCAGAAAAGCAGACCAAAAGGGAGCTTTTTGATGCTCTTCGCCAAGAACTCGAGTAAGTTTATATTTTGTTTCATATGCATTTTTATGTTTTCAAATTGCTTAAATTGGATATTAAGTTCAGATGGGATGTCGTTAATTTTGCCAATGAATGCTTCTAAGATTGGTGTTTGGTGTTTTACAGATTTCAGCGGTGCTTATTTTGTTGGCATATAGTGGAAAAACTGCCTAAAACCGTTAAACATTCCTAGTTTGCGCAAGTTGTGAACAGGGATCGTAATAAGCTAGCTCATAGGGAACTATTTCTCAACATTGATTAAATTTGTCATTTTTTGTATGAGATATGCATGATCTTCGAGAGCTATGATGTGTGTGCCTATGTAGGCATTGAAAGAAGAAAATGTCTAGTATTTTGGCTGTTTTAAGTATCTCTTCAATTATCGATTAAATTAGCTGTGTACATTAGAAGGTTCTTCGGGATATGAACTTGGGTTTTGATGTTCTAAATAGTGGACTATACATGCCTCTATTCCTCCTAAGACAAAGTTGGTAGCTTTGGTGAAAACACCAATTGGGATGGTATTAGCCAATCTTTGATGATTTTGGCTCTTTTGTTTTCATTGTCACGGTAGATTTCAAGTCTCTTATTAAGCCGTGTGACAAGAAAGCTTGGAAACATGGTATGACCATGATATTGTTTAGATTGAAGTTTGGAAACATGGGAGATTCGTAGTAAATTTATGAGCAGTTGAAAAATATTTGTACATATTTGAGAAATTTGATAGAATCACTTCAAATATTTTACTTGATGTGGTGGTGCTTCCTATAACTAAAAATAAGGTATTGTCAGGAGAGAAAACTAATATGAGGAGAAAAGAAGGCAAAAACATTGTTTTATATAACAGAATGTTGGGATGAAATTACGTAGTTGCCTTTGCAGGGATAAAACTTCTAAGGTGAATAGCTATATTTTTGTTAATTCCATATTTTGTTTACTCCTATGACTGGCCTTAACTACAAGATAAAAGCAGCTTAATGTAATAGAGATTATAGTTATTAACTAAGCTGTTTAAGTTAGTTTACTCCGATTATTAGCGGTTCTCTTATTGTGAATGCTTTTTGTGGTTAACACATAATATTGATAGACGCAGAATTGAGTTTAGCTATTGCAGTTACAGTGTTTGTATGGCTTCTGAACTGTATCAAGAATGTTCTTTAGAGGCTGCCCATGAATCAAAGAATTTTGAGTTTTTCTTTTTTGGAAGTTTTCCTATGCAATGAAGAATTATCCCAATATATTTTAATGAAATGAAGTACAAGTGAGAACAAGGGTGATACTTCAGATTCCATAACTTGCAGTAAAATGTATATATGACCTAATGTAGGTTATGAAAGTGGTAAATACTACATTACTGGTAAACTTAGAAATCTAATACAGAGCATTTTCACATGCAACTTCTTATGTAACCTATATATATAGAGATATAATATATATTTTACATCGTTGGCTGCATTAAAGGTTGGAAGAGAAAAGATGGGGGGTCGGAGGGGGAGGGGGAGTTATCAGAGACTTTCATCTATGATACCATGCTAACATAGGGCACCTTATGCGGGAAATATTGATGCTTCAGTTGCATGCGCTTGCCTGGTGATGAAAGCTTGTTTTCCCACAAGGACGGTAGCATCAGGCTTATAATTTGGGTGCTGTATCAATTGACTATTGTTCAATTTTAGCGCGAAATTAAATTTATATTTTGCTGTCTTTTATTGGTGGCTAGAGGCAATTCTAGGATTGTAAGCTTACGATAATATGGAAGCAAGCTAGTGCCTTATAAACATTTGTCTAAATCTTACTCTGGCCTGTGAAACTAAATTTCAACAAGGCAAGCTACAAGCTACAACTTTTAAGCAGAAGCTGAATTTTGTGAACCAAGTTATCCACTAATCAAGCATCCTGGTATAATAGCTGATTTTGCATAAACACGATGTATCAAAACATTCCTGATATTGGAGTTGTATGGTTTCCTCTGAACACTCCTGGAACTGGGCTCACAATTCAACTGGAAGAAAAAATTGAAACTAGAAGCTGGAGAGGCTTCAATTGTTCTTAATTTATGTCGAGTCGAACTTGTAAACTAAACGATTTCAAAGAAGAATGATGGTATGGCAGTTCCTTGTGTGCTAGCGTGTCTATAGCTTAATCTGTCTGCTGTGAACTTGTGATCTATAATCTAATGTTTGATAGAATGTTAGATTAAGGATTGGGACATTACAGTCTATGGATTACATTCTTCAGTAAAAAACTTTAAGATCTTCAAAATTTTCACTTAGTAACATGCCAGTTCTGAAGAGCCTTGTGTTTGCGAGTATTGAAGTGTGAAAATGAATGAATTTGTACTAGCCTAATTTCAAAAAATAAATCTGCTTTATTGTATTTTTACGTTTGTTTCTTTTTTGTGTGTTGGGTCCAACTTCTAAGGTGATCAAACAATTTCAGGGCATGGTGTTTGTTGATCAGCTTTCTAATTTGACTTGAGCAAACAGGCTGCTAGAGTAACGATTGTATTTGGTAGGGCTTTACATGTTGACAAATCGGGTACAATGCCCTGTGTTAGCTTCTGTTGATTTTCACCGTGAAATGTTTGCTATGCAACAATCTCTTGTAGTTTTATGAAAAAGTCTGGGTCATCTGAAGCTCGTGAGTATACCAAGATATTAGTGGAGTAGAACCTCAGTTGTCTTCTTTATTGAAATTCTAAACAATGGACATTGCTGACCTAAGCTACAAGTGTAACAAATAGATTCATAAGGAGTTGCTTTTCATGCTTATGATTCTTTTAAATGGGGGGTGGAATTATTTGATGATCGATAAACATGTAACTCTGGCCTTGCTATGTTATCTGCAGCCACACTGTGGTGCAAACAGTTCCTGATGGCTAGATCACGAGCAAGGTTTATTTATTGTAAATTACAACTAGGTTTTTTTGAAGAAAAATAGTGGATCCATAGTGGCGCTGGATTGTCATAATCTAAATGCATCACATTTTATAGTCTTCTCAGTTGTCTTTCTGTTAAATGTTTGATGTATTTTACTTCTCTGAGTATGCATTAGAAGTGATAGAGTTAAGACTGAGGTTTACTCATTTTTGAGTCTGCACCATATGTCATGATTCTTGTCAACTAGTAGTTGATAAGTTTATGATACCAAGTTATTTAATTTTTATGGTTTCAAACCTTTCGGATTTTGTTGAACTTGTGTAGAACTTCAGTGCTTGAGAAAGCCTCCAAGTCAGTGTGGGAGCTGATTTTGGATAACAACGGCATAGGAAAGGAACTAAGTGAAACAGTTGAAAAAGTTTTCTGTCGATTAAGTGGTAGAGAACCTCCATTATTTCCTCCAAGTATTGAACCACAATCAGAGAAAGGGAAAGAGAAAGAGACTCAAGATTGTGCAGGAAAGGAGCAGGAAAATATGATGGATAATTCGGATTCTTCAACAAAGAAAAGGAAGTTTGATGAAATGGGCACAGAAGAAGGAACAGAGGAGGTTGCTAGCAGATCAAATGCTTCTGCACCAGCCTTTTTGGATGACTCTAGTAGAGTGCCTCCTCCAAGTGCTAAATCTTGAACCTCGATCAGCAGCAACCAGTTATCTGGACAAGGTAGTCTTTGACCTAGCCTCCTATTTAAGATTTGCAATTTCTGGCCCCTTTGGAATAGGGAAAAGGAGGATTCTGAGTATTTCGCTCATTAATTTGGTTTCTTGGAGTTGTATTCAGAAGATCTCTATGCTACACTTCCTAAACTTGTTAGGCTGAATAGTAGAACCAGGGTTTGTAAATACCTGAGTTACTCAGGGAAGACACGATTCCAAGTTTTAGTTTTCAATTGTCATGTAATTTCTGAAGTTCAAAGAACAATTTGTCCTACTTTCTGATGATAGTGATAATGTCTCCATAGCCTACTCTTGTCCAAAGAATGTTACTACTATTTTTCGCAATTCACATGTTTCAGTGAGGATGTGATTTAAAGCCAAATTTCCTAGTTTTGTTTAAACAGATTGATTTGATCAGGAGGCAAGAGGCATTATGCACTGCCTAAGATTATTCATTATGATCGCTTCTATACGGCCTTTTTCTTGGATGAATCTAACTTCAACTAATCCATAGCTTCTCCTTATTTTCCTGGAAAGGGAAGGCATCACATCACAGCAACCATTGACCAATTTGCAATATTGGTTGTATTATTTTCTTTTCTTTTCTACTGTTGATATGGCCTCTGGGGCGCGCAATAGTTAAAAAGATGAAATAATTTACTCGTTCTTGAATCCAAGTCCAATATGTGAAACAATAACTCATGGAAACATTTGTGAATTTCTCATAAGGGGATCCGTGGATTGTCAACAAGGGACTGGTAAAGATAAGGTAACCAACAAAATAATATGTAAAGACAAAAATAAGTTGGTACATATGTTTTCACTAATCTCTACTGATCATTAAAAAACTTTATGGTAATTTATTATTTCTGTTGTTTCTTTATCTGAGCCATCATTTCTGTTGTTCTATATACAAAATGAAGTTTTATTCTATTAGAAATTACGTTTTCTACAAATTTGAGCACGTTGAGGAACTGCAAGTATCAATTGACTTCGCAAACATTTGAAGCTTTACCTCAAAACTTAAAACGTTCATCCTTCGGCAAATTTATCTAAATATTGTTAAATAAAAAAAAGTCCCCATTTTGGGGTCACTTTTTTTTTTTGTTCCCATATTAACGTCGCCGCACACACCTTGTGCGGCGACTGATTAAATTTTTTTTTTTTATTCACTTGGCAGAGTGTGTCAGGAGGGCTTTTTGTGCAATTTTTAGCAAATGTTAGAGTCACCGCACAAGATTTGTGCGGTGACTCTCCCATCCGAATTTTTTTTTTTTAATAAGTGGGGCGTCTTTGGGGGTATTTGTGCAATTTATGGGTAATGTGAGAATCACCGCACAAGCTTTGTGCGGCGACTCTCTATCCCCAAATTTTTTTTTTTTAATTGCTGGTTTTTTTTTTTAATTGCTGGTTTTTTTTTTTTTTGTGTATGTGACAGTCACCGCACGTTGGTGGTGCGGTGACTGTCACACACACCAAAAATTGCATTTCACTCCTTTTTTTTTTTTTTTTTGCTTGAGGGGCCGATTGTGCAATTTGGATTTGGTGTGAGTGTCACCGCACTTGCTGTGTGCGGTGACTCTCACACTTCGGCCAATAAAAAAAAAAAGAGTGAAATGAAAGGAGTGAAATGCGTGTGACAGTCACCGCACCACCAACGTGCGGTGACTGTCACAGACACCAAAATATTGCATTTCACTCCTTTTTTTTTTTTTTTTTTTTGCTTGAGGGACCGATTGTGCAGTGTGAGAGTCACCGCACTTGCTGTGTGCGGTGACTCTCACACCAAATCCAAATTGCATATTAGCCCCCTTTTTTAATTCTTATAATAAATCTGAATCCAGCCCCTTTATTTATTTATATATTTTTAAGTTTGGGGGCCTTTTTGACAATTTTTGGGGGGCCGCAACTGTTAAAAAAAGGTTAAAAAAATCATTATCTTAATTAAGTTAGGAATTAGTTAATGTATATAAAAAAATAAATTAATGTTAAAAAAATCATTGTCCTAATTAGGATTTAATTGCCATAATTCTTGTCGTAATTATATCAATTAGTATTTTTATCTTGCAAAGAATAAGAAAAAAATTGATTCACAACTACGGAATGTATGTATTTATCGTAATTCCTTGCTTGAATTACTTTTTAACCTTTAAAAAATATCTTAAAAACAATTAATTATTTATTTATGCAAATAAATCATTATTGTATGCTAATTCACAAGTTGGGAATGGTGAATGATTTAGGGAATTCAAAACTAAGGAATGGTATGTATTTTTTAAGTTAATCCGTAAAGGAATACATTATTTATAAATAATGGTACGTATTTGTCTTAATTCTGTCCGCGAATAAGTTTATAGGGTAAAAATAAAATTGTTATGTTGACTTTGACCAAAAAAAGTAAAAAAAAAAAATTACATTTGGGGGGCTATATGTAATTGTAATTTTTTCACCTACAAACGTTAAAAAAAAAAGGAGGTATAAAAAAAAGATATCCTAATTACTTTCTTATTTTTTACATTGACACAAACCCTAAACCCAAACCCTAATCGTAACAATAAACTATAAACCCTAACCTTAACGAGTAACCCTAAACCCTAAAACCCTAAACCAATTTAAACCCTAAACACTAATCCTAAACCTTAACCACAAACTTTAAATCCTAAAACCCTAAACCCAAACCGTAATCGTAACAATAAACTATAAACCCTAACCTTAACGAAGTAACCCTAAACCCTAAAATGCTAAACCAATTTAAATCCTAAACACTAACCCTAAACCTTAACCACAAACCTTAAATCCTAAAACCCTAAACCCAAACCCTTCTCGTAACCATAAACCTTAAGAGAAGTAAACCATAAACCCTAAACTCTAAACCAATTTAAACCCTAAACACTAATCCTAAACCTTAACCACTAAACCTTAAATCCTAAAACCCTAAACCTAAACCCTAATCGTAACAACTAAACTATAAACCCTAACCTTAACGAGTAACCCTAAACCCTAAAACCCTAAACCAATTTAAACCCTAAACACTAATCCTAAACCTTAACCACAAACCTTAAATCCTAAAACCCTAAACCCAAACCCTAATCGTAACAATAAACTATAAACCTTAACCTTAACGAGTAACCCTAAACCCTAAAATGCTAAACCAATTTAAATCCTAAACACTAACCCTAAACCTTAACCACAAACCTTAAATCCTAAAACCCTAAACCCAAACCCTTCTCGTAACCATAAACCTTAAGAGAAGTAAACCATAAACCCTAAACTCTAACCCTAACCCTAAACCCTAAAACCCTAAACCAATTTAAACCCTAAACACTAACCCTAAACCTTAACCAGAAACCTTAAATCCTAAAACCCTAAACCCAAACCCTACTCGTAACCATACACTATAAACCCTAACCTTAACGAGTAACCCTAACCTTAAATCCTAAAATCCTAAACCCAAAGCCTTAACCCCTAACCCTTAAACCCTAAACTGAAACCCTTCTCGTAACCATAAACCTTAAGAGAAGTAAACCATAAACCCTAAACTCTAACCCTAACCCTAAACCCTAAAACCCTAAACCAATTTAAACCCTAAACACTAACCCTAAACCTTAACTATAAACTTTAAATCCTAAAACCCTAAACCCAAACCCTACCCGTAACCATAAACGATAAACCCTAACCATAACCTTAACCCATAACCGTAGTTATTACAACATAAATTGTATACCGTAAACCTTAATGCACGAACCCTAATCCTCTAAACCCTAATATCTAAATACGATAACTGTAATTGCCTAACCCTACTTTGTGAACCCGAAACCCTCGTTTGTAATTCCTTAAGTAAGTAAGTAAATTGTAAAACGTAAGCGAACATATTGGTAAATGAAGTAGTAACCCTAAAAAGTGAATAGTTACAGTATATAATATCGCTACATATATGAACAAGAATGTAAAAAGTGAATACTGATAATATATAACAACGCTACATATATAACAACGATCATCACAGGATGTAAAATATGAGCAAGAATGACAATATATAATATCACTCTACATATGCCTCCTGCCCCTGTCCCGTGGTGTGATAGAACAACCGCATCTCCAATGTCTTCTCCGGTGTGCCATGTAATGCTGGTCCTGCTGGCGAGAAGATCTCCTCAATCCAAGCATCAACATGTAATGGCGATGGAGGCTCGTCAGCATCGTCAGTAGGAACCGGTGTTTGTCCGCAGCGCGGACACGACTCCGGTTCAGAAGGTCCGGGCATAGCACTCGTGGAAGTACTAGGGCGAGATGATAAGTGAGCATCCCCCCTAGCCATAGAGCTGAAGATAATATCATCTCCAACTGAAGAACTGCGGGCTGATGTGCCATAGTCAGTATATGCACCAAAGGCTGGCATCTGCGTAGGGGTGCTGAATGGATCAAACGTCGGGACATATGCAGACTGTCTAGACGAATCAACACCGTGATGTGAAGAGTGGAGACTAATATCGTCATCCGCATGCAGTGGTGGCTCAACCTGCTGGCGACGACTTCCTCTGCGGCTTTGTCCTCGCCGATGCTCTCGTACACGAAGAACGGGATCCTCACGTCGCACCTGAGCCTGCGACGATGAACCGGCATCAAGCCGATCAAATGTCCCTAACTGCATGCGATAGTCTCTCCCAACGTGCTGCATGCTACCAAACGCCTCTGCGTGTATAGACTGTAGATGTGTATGCATAGTATGGGACTGTGGTGCATCCTGCGTGAGAACCTCATGCGTAGCCCATCCAATGCGTGCCATACTGTCCATCTACATAAACGAAATATGAAATTTATAAGTTAGGTTAAATGTATAAAAGATGGTTCAATAACAAATGTTATATAAATTTTAATAATTTTGTTAAACACTATAGGAAAATTAAGGCATACCAAATAATCGTGTCGACCTGCATCTCCTCGTAGCCCCTCCCGGTGAGATAGCTGCACAACAGGAGGTGTAATATATCGGACAGTATGTAGCAGGTACCAACGCATGTAGTCATGGCTAGGAGAGTACGGGTCTGCAGGAGGCCCATGTATCACTGAATCTGCACGATGACCCCACCACTGAATCCATCTGGCATGAAATACCTCCCAATTCTGACCAGGGCGGCCGGATCTGCCCAATGCATGAAGTGCCGGCTGCGTGTCTGGAGGCTCAGGGATATCCTGCTGAATGCCAAACTGTCGAAGTACGCGATTCGGTAGGTGAACCTCTACAATATGAAAATAAATAAGAGGGACCCTCGCACGCCATAGATGCGCATCGACAGTACAATCTGGGTGTATCGACGTAAGGACACCCGTCGTGTACGGCTCCCATATGAACTGCATAAAATATGTTTTTATTAATTTTTACAAAATATGTTCAGTGAATATAGTTTAGGGTATTAAATTAAATACGATCACACAACTTACATCGTACTGCCCGAGCTTTCGAGATGTGATCTCGATAATAGGGCAAAGAATGCTGAGGTGCATTAGCATGAGTATGCGTAGTACTCCAACGTGCTCCCCATGTATGCTGGGCATAAGGTAATGCCACTGGGTCGACAATCTCCGGTCGAAGAGTCGAAAATCTCTCCCATGCCCAAAGCTGAAAAGGATGCGAAATAAAAATATTTTTCATTTGAATTAGTTATTAAAATTAAAAAATTATGACAATACTATCGTGTCATACCTGTAAAAGCATGTATGGGCCGGCGGTGACACTTGTAGCTGACTTACATGCTGTACACATAGACCTGTACAGCCTAGCTAACACTGCACTCCCCCAACTGTAACGAGACATACTCTGAATATTGCGTACATATTCTAAAAAGTGTGGGGATACTAAATTACCACAAGTATCAGCAAATAACTGTCCAGATAATAGCATCAAAATATATATCCGAGCATGCTGACGTACGGTCTCGTCATCCGCATGAGCTGGCAATCCGCCTCTGCAGTGTCGCTCTAACGACTTAATCTTAAGTCTCCCATCCCTGATATCATCATCCTCAGGGTAAAAACCTAAAATCTCCTGAATGAGATCCTTCTTTTGGAGGGTATTCAGATCTCGATCGACCAATGTCACTGGCATGCCATCGATACGCAAGCCCCACAAAACTGCGACATCCTGGAGCGTCACAGTAGCCTCACCATATGGTAAGTGAAATGTGTGGGTCTCCTCGTGCCATCGCTCTATCAATGCTGTGATAAGAGCATGATCGTACAACAACATACCTGTATTGACAACACGCCCAAATCCGGCCAACTCCAAGTAATGTAAAATACGTGGATCCTTAACGTTGCGAATAAATTTCAAAAATGTCCGTCACATCTTTTCGCCTTAAGCTGCTGCTCGTTCCCGTAGAACACGTCCCGAGACCGATGGCCAGGCTGTAAAACCAATAGACTAGGGTCGTGTGGCCCAGGATGAGGGGCCGCCGTAGCCTGGTGGTGTGGGAAATGCAGCCATAAGCCTGATATCATGCGCAAGTAAAACAACTTTGGTTACAAATTTGTAGGAATTAAAATACAAAGTTCACAATGTATATGAATAAGCAAATTGTTAATTAGATTGTTAAAATAATACGAACATTAAGTACATGTAACAGATGAACGTGCAACTCAATTTTATTCACATTGTTCATAGCATTACACAAAAAAGTAAATAAACAAATCGATACATCCTTAATTAAAAGACACAACTCGTAAAAAAAAATCTACTAGAGAAAATGGGTCGATCGGGGACATGAAGCTGCATTGTGACCCGGTTGGCAACAGACACTGCATCTACGTGGGGCATCAGGACAGCGGCGATCCATTTCGTTAAGAATTCGTGACGTTCTTTGTCGGCCCCTTGTCCTTTCTCTCAGACGTGTAGCATCGTATGCTATTACAAAATCAGGAAGCGCCCAATACGCCTGATGTCTAATAGGGTGAAACTGGCCTGTCCATATTTGAAAATACGTGGAATTTGTGTAGACAGGGTCAATTAATTCAGTTGGTCTAATGCCCGCCTTTCGACATGCGGCCATAACATGGGAACATGGGAATCTTAAAGATTGGTATTTACCGCACGTGCATGTGTGCTGACTAAAATTTACCGTTTGGGCATTTCCACCTCTGCCATGATGAATTCTTGTAACCACTCCATATTCGCCCGCGACGCTGTTGTACTGCGTTACTGAGTGCCGCCGTGCCTTCTCTTCGTTTACGGAGTATTTATCCCACTGATGCTTAGGGAGTGGAAAAGTAGGATTCGATGCGATTTTTCGTTTTCTTTCCCACAATGACACACTTTGGTTGAATGTGTGTTCAACGCATGCCTTGATCGGTAATAATCTGGCACTCCGTAAAATTTTGTTGAAACACTCGGCAACATTTGTTGACGTGTGTCCCCACCTATATCCATCGTCTTTGCAAAGTGCCCATTGATGTGGTTGAACGGATTCACCTGTCAACCATCGATGCGCCTCCTCACTGATAACTTGAATTTGCTGCATGAATTCATTGTATTTTCGTTCTTGTCGGGCAGATCCAGCTGCCCACACAAGATCTTTCAATCTGAAAAAATATGTATAATTCGATCAAAAGTTGAATATGAAGTACCAATATTATAACATCAACCTGAAGTTAAAATATACACTTTATAATTATCTTACCGCTGATTTTTAAATTTTTTTGTGAAGTTAGCTTGGACGTGGACCAAGCAGAATTTGTGGACTGCATTGTCATCCGGCCAATTATGCATGGCGTTAATAATGCCCTTGTGTCGGTCAGAGATGATGCAAATTTTTGAGATATTTCCAAAAATGTACTGTCGCAGCTGCTGCATAAACCATCCCCAACTTCGATTTGTTTCTTCATCCACAAGGGCAAAAGCTAGTGGGAGAAGTCGATTGTCTGCATCGAACCCAACGGCAACAAGAAGTTTGGATTTATATGGCCCCTTCATAAATGTCCCATCTACACAAACAACAGGTTTTAAGAACTTGAATGCTTCGATCGCAGGTCCGAAAGCCCAAAACACGTAATAAAAAATGAAGCACTGCGATGTACTATGTGGATGGTGTAGCCAAGAGACTACCGTGCCGGGGTTAGTCGTTACTAACTCTTGCATGAATACAGGTAACTGCGCTATAGAAGTAGGCCAATCACCGTAGACTAGGTCAATACACCTTCGTCTTGCAAACCATGCTTTTTTGTACGTGATATCACAGCTGAACTTCTGCTTAACTGCTGTTTGTATTTCTTTGACCGGGAACAATGGACCATTACTTATATGGCTCACAATGTACTCGGCAATTATGTGAGAGCTCAATTGTCGGTGATCGTTCGAGTTCGACACGCGAACACAACTATGCACCTTCTGTAAAGTCACAATCATCCACTGTTGATATGTACTCCGAAGTGTGGCTCTCAGTTTAAAATTGCATGGAGTGGCGGGAGTTCGATGTCTACAAATGACATACCACGTTCGTGGACTACTTTCTTTAACTCTGTACTCCCTGTTGTTCTTGACCGACCATAATTTAACAGCTCGCTCAACATCGTCTTTTGTCTTGAACAGTTGTCCCAATTCCAATTCTTGTATCTGTTCATTCCACACATTGAGACGCATGTGATTTCCGCGATCCATGGGATCAAATGCCATCATTGCTTCGACACCTTCGATATCTCGAAGCGACCCCATGGCTTCAGACACACCGCCTGTGTAAGGAACGCTAGGACCTGCCTCGTCCATATGTGTTGCTTGATTCCCCGAATCCTCGTGCTCGGAATCATCGCTCTCTGGTTCTGGTTCGGAATCTGCTTCATCCTCTATGCCAAGTTCATCACCCGTGGACGCACCCGTACAATACTCGCCTGCTGAAGCACCAGTATAATATTCACCTGCTGAAGTACCCGTGTAATATTCACCTGTTGCCATATTATATTCTGCATCAGATGTGAAATGACCCGGTGATTGTGCCAAAGTATCATCAACCATCCGACTACTGCTAGGTCGATCCACATGTCTACCCCCACGACGGCGTCTACGAGGAGGTGGGTTAGGAGGCAACGGTGTTGCTTCATAGTCATTAAATGGGTTACCCGAGCCGTATAGGTTGGCATTAATTTGGTTTTCTTCCACCTCGACATATATTTCGCATGGAGTTTGAGGCGACACCATCTGCTTCATATAATATAAGTTATCGACATCGTCGTCGTCCGTTATCGGTACACCCGTATAACTATACCCGCCAATATGATTTCGTAGCAGAAGATTTATCTTACCAACTTCGCTAGGGTCCCTTTGCATTGCGTTGTATACTTTTTGAACCAATTCGTTAAACCTTACATGCTCCCTGATTATTATCATTTTATTGCATCTCGGAGGATCGTAGGCCAATGATCCCCCATTGTCAACAATTTTTCCTCCCCAGTATAGTTGAATAATCAGACCGTTGTTCATTTGACAAAACTTGTCTAATACTCATAAACAAAAATAAAAATATTTATAGTTAATATAATATTAATCCATCCATAAGCTACTCATTAAAATATTTAAATCACAAAATCTAAAATTAAAATGCTTATTTTGCCTATTTATTTCAAATAATACAAATCATAAAGGCTAGTGCATAAGAATATTAATGTAAAATAAACATTTTAACATAAGAATTTTGACATAATAAAGGATAGTGCATATTTTTTACATAATACAATTTTTTAACATAATTAATAATTGGTGGAACTAAAATACACATTTTACAATTATACCCTATAGTCAAAAATACGCATATCAATAAGTATCCATGTTAAAATATATGTATAATGCATAGTTTTAAATATCTGACTATAACCTAATGCATGTTTAATATTAGGCTTAATCTTAACATAGTATAACCACAATAACACAACTAACATAATATGAAGATAATATATTTACTTAAACTCATTATAAAATTTTAACAGTGTATTGTTACTTAAACTTTGTAAAATTTTACTTCAATTCATTGTAATATTATTTTGACATTATAATAAACTCATCGTAAAATTTTAACATAATCCACTAATTTATTATACGTAATAGTAAAAAAATTGCATATCAATAATTATCCGTGTTAAAATCTATATTTTCGCATTACTATATAAACCCTTAATCTTGAGTAAACTATAATAATTTTAACAACATATAAAATTTTAATATAATAAGTTAACTATTATGTATAATGCATTTTTTCAATATCTGACTATAACCTAAAAAAATAAATATTTTAACGTAATCATATTTTGTACTTAAAGTTAAAAGGCAATTTAACAAGTTAACATAATCACTAATTGTCAATCATAATAATCTAAATGTTCACATAACTATTTATCCAATTGAAATTATTAATTTCAACATTATTTTATAGACTTAATCCTAACATAATATAACCGAAATAATAAAAATAAAATAACTTTTACATAATAACCCTAAACGTATTAATAAATGCCCTTACACATTTTAACATAATGATTAGATTATTATCTATAATAATCTAAATTTATTAATAGGATCAAATTATCGAGTTTCCAGCAGCTTAATAGGAGTAAATGAAAATTACAGCCACCTAATGGGACTAAATGAAAATTTCACCTAGCTAATGGCCTTAAATGAATATTCCAACCACCAAATGCTTGAAAACAAAATTCCAATAATAATATAAGTACCAATAGATGAAATTACAGTAACAATAACAACGACATAAATTCTTAAATTCACAAATCACAATTTATTAACATCTACCAAAATTATTAAACCTAACTATACTTATAAAATATTTATATTGGTTTTAGGAATACCAACCTTCAATGCCAAATTCCTACTGAATGTGAGAATTTCTAGCCTCTCCAACCCTCTTTTCTACTGCAACTCACAACTTTCTGCAGCTTCCAACAACCTGCAAGATTAAACATTATAGTTAGAGACGAGAATTTATTTTATTTGTTTGTAATTCAATGCCAAAAAAAGACTTTAATAATTAAATTTAAAATTGAAATTATTCTTATTAAAATTAAATTGATTATACTCTTTAATTAATTTTAAAATTTTTATAATTATTACCAATATAATTAAGAATATGAAAAATTAATAACGAAACTAAACCATACAAATGCTAAAATATTCATATTCCAAAACCTTGAAATTAGAATTGAAAAATTCATATTCTATAACCCTAAAACAAAAACTAAAAAGAAAAATTCCCAATTTTCTGAAATTAGAACTAAAAAAGTCATATTCTAAAACCCTAAAAATAAAACTGAAAAAATCATACTTCAAAACTTTAAATAATTTTTGAAACCACGAAAATTTTGTTTCGAAAAAAAAAATTTGAATACAATTTGTGTTCACACTTTGAAAATTCGAACACAAATTTGTGTCAGATAAATTTCTTTTAGGGCTTTGCAGGTTTTTTGTTTCTAGGGTTTTTTGTTTTTGTTTAACGATTTTTATTTTAGGATTCTAGATTTATGATACAGGGTTAATAAGCAATTTGTAATTTTTAACAATTAGAATTAGGATATAGGATTTGTATTTTAATTATTACTTACAACTTAATATGCAATTTGTAATTTTTACTTCCATAATTCCTACTTTTAAAATATTTCTCCACTTTTCCTTTTTAAATCTTTTTCTACTTATTTCCATAACTATTTCTAAGTACAAAATATTGTCAATAATTCTCCACTTTGCATAATTTATCCAAATACCAACTAAGAATAAAAAATGCAACATAAAAAAATCTTTTAAATATTTTAACATAACATATTTGTTAAACCAAAACTACACAAAATTTTCAACAATTTTAAATTTAACATATATCTTATTTAAGGGTAGTTGGATTTTAGCATTAACGTCTTTAGGAATTCGAGGGCAAATTCCCTAAGGATCGGAGTGCAAAAAAATAATTTTTTGTTAAATGTTGTTGCCACCAACTACATCACTTACTCAATTTTGTTTCTTTTTACTCAATTTAAATAAATTTTTTCATGCTTTATTCACTTTATCAAATCAAATCAATAAAAAATAATTTTCTACTCTTAAAAAACTTTTAAATTTTTATAAAAAGTTTAAAAATTTTAAAATTTATGTTTTCTTTTATGTAAAATAATAAAATTTTTCAAATTTTTAACTTTTTATAAAATTCTTTTAAAAGCTGTCGCTTATATAATTTTTAAAATTTTTGCTTAATTCAATTATACATTTAGAAAACTTTTTATACAAATTTTTAAACCTTGACACAATTTTTAAAAACCTTTTTCTAAAAATTGTAATTTAATTTTTTTGCACTCTAGTCCTCAGGGACTAGAGTGAAAATTTTAAAACAAAACAAAAAAGCAACAGTGTTGCCGTCAACCTCCTTGACGGCAACACTGTAATTTGTTTTGTTTTAAAATTTGCACTCTAGTCCCTAAGGACTAGAGTGCAAAATTGAAACTAATTTTTTTTTTTTTGTTGCTGTCGAGTTCATTAACAACACCTTGCATATTTATAAAAAAAAAAAATTCTGATGTCACTCCCAAGAAACTTGTCCGCAACCCTTAACTCAAAAAACTACTTTCTATGCTAATAACGACTGTAATTTTGTTACTAATATACATTTAAAATTTCTTTTAATTAACTTTTCTTCAAATATTATAATAAATACAACACAAAACAGCAAATAAGATCAAATTAATAGCAATTGGTAGCCTTTCAACAAAAATAAAAAACTGCAACAATCAATTAACTACAATTAAAAAAGCAACATATATTATGATGTATAAATAAAAAAGTCAACATATTTTATGGCATATAACTAAAAACAGCAACATTCACATTATAATATATGAACAAAAACAATAACATATACTAAATTACATAAACATAAACATAAACATCAACATCAACATCAACATAAAAAAATTAAAATAAAGTACAAACTAACCTAAATAAGAGAATCACTGCAAACTGAGCCTAAAATTGGACTGTGTAGCAACAACGCTCAACTGGACTGGAAGAGCCTTTTGCTTGAGCTCAACATGGCCAAAAGACAAAAGAAATTGTTCTGGAGTTTGAAGAAAGGGAGTAGGGGCGAACTGATGAAGTTTGAAGAGGGTGAGTATGAATGACATTCGGCCATTTTGTTCAACCAATTTATAAAGAATCACCAACCAAACCAACCAATTATTCAGCATTCACGGGTCTGAAAAATTTTGCAGACAAAGGCTGTTAGCACTATTTTGCAGTCAAAGGCTGTCAAAGCCTTTCAAAGCCTGCAAAGGTAAAGCTAACCGGCTATGCACATGCAGCTAGCCTCCAATTCAATTTTGGACACTATTGGCGCTAGGCTTTTTGGACAATTGTGCAATTTGAATTTGGTGTGTGAGTCACCGCACTTGGTGTGTGCGGTGACTATCACACCAAAATCAAATTGCACAATCGGTCCCTCAAGCAAAAAAAAAAAAAAAAAAAAGGAGTGAAATGCAATTTTTTGGTGTATGTGACAGTCACCGCACGTTGGTGGTGCGGTGACTGTCACACACACCAAAAATTGCATTTCACTCCTTTTTTTTTTTTTTTTTGATTGGCCGATTGTGCAGTGTGAGAGTCACCGCACACAGCAAGTGCGGTGACAGCTCACACCAAATCCAAATTGCACAATCGGCCCCTCAAGCAAAAAAAAAAAAAAAAGGAGTGAAATGCAATTTTGGTGTGTGTAACAGTCACCGCACCACCAACGTGCGGTGACTGTCACATACACCAAAAAAAAAAAAAAAACCAGCAATTAAAAAAAAAATTGGGGATAGAGAGTCGCCGCACAAAGCTTGTGCGGTGACTCTCACATTACCCATAAATTGCACAAATACCCCCAAAGACGCCCCACCTATTAAAAAAAAAAATTCGGATGGGAGAGTCACCGCACAAATCTTGTGCGGTGACTCTAACATTTGCTAAAAATTGCACAAAAAGCCCTCCTGACACACTCTGCCAAGTGAATAAAAAAAAAAATTTAATCAGTCGCCGCACAAGGTGTGTGCGGCGACGTTAATATGGGAACCAAAAAAAAAAGTGACCCCAAAATGGGGACTTTTTTTTTATTTAACAATATTTAGAGAAATTTGCCTTCATCCTTCTCCCGGAAAAGGGGGGGAAAAAGTATAGAAAGACTGGAGGAAAAGATAACCTCTAGTGCTCAATAATTCGAATTCAATTAATAGATGAATTTTTAAATAAATTAGATGAAGATAAAATTAGTTAGTACATATCAACTTTAACCAATCTTTTGCATTTGAATTTGTAGCAAGTCATTAATTGTAACTATGGAATGAAATGTCGTAAACAACGATCAACAATAGTATAAAACTTAACAAAACAAATTTTATTAATAAACAAGAAGGAACTGATCTATCTAATGTAGCAAATTGATTTAAAAACTAGTTATACTCTTGTACTAGAAGAAACAAGACATTGATCTGATACAAGACACATGATCATGGTAACTCATACATTCCTAATTTAATCCTCATAAAAAAAAAAAAACCTAATCTCTTTATTCCCATAACAGCATAAATTCTAAAATTTACATATTCAGATTAGCAGCTAGAGTGGAATACCCTCATCAAAATCATGGGATATCCAATTTGTTGCCTGTGGAAAGCAATATAGACCTCCTGATACTGTGGGATTACCTTGTATCATTTGATTCTTCACAGGGTTTACTAGTTCTTCTGGATCGAGTAAGGGATACATTGACCTCATATTTGCTGCAATTGTGTTCTCATCAGATGGATGTACCATCTGAGTTTCACTGAGCAAGTGATTTTCTATGTCACTAAGTAAGCCCCTATCAACACTTGATTTTCTCCTCAGTTCTTCATATGAAGAAGGCATGGCATTAACAACATAATTGGAAAAATCCATGTGGGCATCCATAGGTGGAGAAACAATGGGTCCTGCTACAGGAAGATTATTTCCTCTTGCAAAATTTGTTTGACTCCAAAGTGCTCTTCCTTGATGCTCCAACACGAAATCATTCGCTGCCACGTCAATAAAGAGAAAATCCATGAACATGTGTAGGAATTATTATATGGGCTTTTTTCTACTTTGTGCCTACTAATACAATGTTGCATAGATAAAACATTAGCTGTTACCATGATTAGAGGAAAAACATGTTTATGCAATAGAAGCACAAATTTATCTTAGCTTTTCTTAATATTAATAAAATACTTTTTGTAAATTTTGTAAATTTATGCTCCAAAATTGAGCTTTTTGATGTTAACTTTTTTTAATCATTTTATGCTTTGTCAAAATTGCCCTTCAGAATATAGTTTTTAATCATTTTGATGTTAACTGTTTCTCAAAATGATGCTTAAAAAAATATTTTTAGCGCATAAGTTAGATGTATTAAAAAAAATCAAAATTTGACATTTATTTTTGAAAATTTGGCACATACATAGGAGGTGCCTAGATAACTAATATAATCGAAGTATTAGCTGCTAGCATGATTATAGGAAGAAATGATTTATGTAATAGAAAGATCCTGTCCTACTATGAGTGTGTCCAAGAACTAGGGTCAGAGAGATATAGTTAAATTCAAATAGTTGTTAACTTCTCAAATTATTAGGTAATGAAACCCTAAAAATCAAACTAGGGTCGGAGAGATATAGTTGAATTCAAAAACAATAAAAAGATGTAGTTAAATTCAAATAGTCATTAACTTCTCAAGTCATCAGGTAATGAAAACCCAAAATCCAGGATTAGTCGATCTTTATCCCTAAAAACTTGTAAAAAGCATACGTTGTATTGCTTATTGCTTTGCATTTTAAAATTTAAACTGTTACCTGACATTGGTGAATTTGAATCCATTATCCGAAAAGGTGGTCGTGTTGCTTGTCTTAAATTTTGAACATGAATAGGAAGACCAGGACTAATTTGATAAGGGTACTGCATTCCACCCAAAATTTGTGACCCGTATGGATTAAAATCTATAGAAAAGTCTGGCAATCCATATGCATTTGCATCAAAGTAGAGAGATTCTTGACTAGGGAAAGATCTTTGGCTCAAGAGCTGTATTCTTGGATCGCATTGCAAGAGCTTTTCGTAGTGCTTATCCAGTATTCCCGGTGCAAATGTCACATAATGTCTCCTACAATGAGCACAAAATTATCATAAAATGAAGATTGTGCAATGAAATATGCAATCGTTGACATTATTTTTGTCAAAAACTGATTAACTAGGTATAAAATAAATTTCTTGCATGGTATCATGCATCGATATCTTACTAATGTTTTTACATTTTTGCAAGTCTAAATATGGTTATAATGCATTTCCATAGCAAAGAAATTGTTAAATCTAATTTTTACTATTTTTCGCTTGTAAAAATAAAAAAAGTACAACGTAATTTTGAAGCGCGAATTTGAAACTCCTAGAACTAAAATTGAATAAAATGAAAAAAAATTTGAAACTCAAACTTAAGGATTAACAAGGAAAAGATGCCAAAAAAGTCTTATTATATTTCATACCTACATATAGGAGCTTGGCCTCCTGTGAAATCTGATGCTTGTTGCCAAAGGGTATGCTTTCGTGGCTGGGGGTTGATTTCTCTAAAAAATGAAGGTGGTTGATGCAACTGAACAAATATTGCTTTGTGTCAAAAGATTAATTAAACTGCATAACGTTAACTGATAATAGTAACTAATACAAGAGGGACAAAATAAATGATAAATAAAGTAGATATTAACCTCAATTTCTAAAATTCCAGGTTGATCATCAATGATAGTAGCCCTAATACCTACAATGTCCGACCATTGTATCTCAATCTTACTCTTCAATGCCCCTTCTAAAACTTCCCACACCAATTTGCGTTTTGCATAGTAACATTTTGCTACCAAATCACCTTCATGCATCGACTCTCTCTGAAAGAAAAATTAAAACAAAAAAGAATCCTTGTTATTAACAAAATAAAATAAAAAACCCTTGTTATTAAGTACCAAAACATACCGCTTATTAATTTGTCAAGTGTGTAGCCGAGTCGATGGGCTTACCTGCCATGTGCCAATTTTGACTACCATTGCCGGGAAGTTGGAAGCCTTCAATTTTTCAGACATGGGCTGGGATCCAAAATCATGTTTTAACGTGGGCTTCTTCTTATCACAATTGGATTCTGCTTTGGTAGAAGTGTTGTTGGTTTGTCTTGCTTGAGATAGCCTCTCCTCAAACAAGCTAATGAGGGAGGGTGACTTCTTCAGTTTCAAACCAAGTGGGCTTGATTCTTCAGATGAGTCAATCTCTTCCCATACCTACATAAGAATGTAATACAACCATAAAACATGTACATTTACAACCACAAAACTTGTACAAATTGAAAGACATCTTGTCTAAACACGTTATGGGGGAAAAAAGGAAATACTCATAACTCCTGTATATGCATGCATGTCCATAGATTCTTAAACCTTGAGGAAACCCAAAAAAAAAATAAAAAAACCAAATATGTGATGTTTGGTAAGAGTTGCAAATCCAAGAAGAAGAAAAAACACTAAAGAATACCACTGCAAAAACTGCAAAAATCTTGGGACATTTTGGGAACCCTATTCCTTCATGTTAGGAAGAAAGGAAGCATGAAACATACTCCTGTTAGGAAACAAATAAACAACTCCAAATCTAGGTGAAATGCTAAAAAGTTAAAAAAAAAAAAAAAAAAAAGAAAAAGAAAAAAGAAAAAATATACCTCTGGTGATAACTTGATTCTCTTGGAGCAAGATTTATCAAGGCTTCTGAAATCAAAACTTGCATCAAAAGCAGGAGGAGGGTTTTGGAGGATTTGCTCAGGAGAAGAAGAGAAGTGTCCATTTTCTTGATCAAATCTACTATCATTCCAGTTAACTAGATCATGACCTTGATCACCTCCAACTACTGCAACCTCATCACACATCTTTTTTGCTTTTCTTAATGGTGGTAAATGGCAGACGTTTTTGCCTCTTTTTCTATTGTATGGTAGTGGAAGTAGAAGTGTAGCCTCAGAGTTTGAAGGAGCAGTCAATCTATCTTTAGATTCTGTACATGCATGTGTAGGTTATATATAAAGACTTAGCCGCTTAAGCTTAGCAGCAAAAAACGGTGTTGAGAGAGAAGGAGAGAGAATGAGAAAAACAAGGACTAGAAAATGTTGGAGTGAGGGCAGCGGCTAAAAAACGCAAATGGTTGTTTGTTTTTCAAGTGGGAATGGACTCTTTTTTGGCTGCGGGAAACCTGACCATGTGAAACAAACTCAACCATTTTTACCTAAGTTCTAGAATGTTTCCGAACCTTTTCCAGTTTCAAATCATTAGTTTCAGTTTTGGCGACTACTTGGTTAGGAATTTGGTTATACTACAAAGGTGAGTCAATTTTGTATCATACAAAGAGCCAATGGTTGAATAAAAATAAGAAAGTTGGATCCACATTAATTAATTTAATTTATAAATAGAAAGGCTTACATGAGTTGTCAAAATCCTACTTGTTCTTTGCAAATTTATTTTGTGTACCATAAAATTATCTGCTTAGTTAGTAGACTAGGTTTACTCTATATCAACGATGCAAAAATTTTTTATACGAATTGGTTTACTGACTCTACCTTTAAACTTTGTGCTATAAAAGAGGACCCATAAGTATTTTTACATTGATTTCTTATATACTTATATAATTCTCTTTTAAATTATCAAGGTTCACAGGTGGCTGTAAACCCAGTCCATGTGATAATCTCCCATCATTATGACTATGTAACTCTTAAGTATACTATTTATCCACAAGTGAACCGGTAAATCGGATTTATCTCAATATTTCCCTTTTTTTTTTTTTTTTTGCTTTTGTATACCTTACTATAGTGGTCCGCCATATAACTCTCAAATACATTATTTATCACGAGTGAGCTCATAAATAGAATTTATTTACATATTTTAGTTTTATTTTTTGGTTTTCGTATTTCTTAGTGTAGCTTCATACTAGTTGGTTTTATATAAACACTTATTCCTCTAATCAGAATTAGTTAAGTTGAGCCATTTTCAAAATGTTTAGGACTAATTGAGTTCTATGGAATAGCTTCATTTCTCTATTTTTCTTAGATTGATAACAATTTACCTTACATCCTACATAATTACTATACATTTTAATTTAGTTTAATTATGAGATGATAATGCATTTATTTTTTAGGCATATGTATTTACATCTTTGTTATCCTATTCAAAATAATTTTGTAATATAAATATAAATAGACAGAGGAGTAATAAGAGTTTTGGTTATAGCATTTTATTTTGTCTATACTATCTTTAATGTAATAACATAATTCTATACTCTAAATATATAAATAGGGAATAAGGGTTTTGGTTATAGCATTTTATGTGGTCCGTACTATTTTTAATCAAAGAACAAGGGTTTTGGTGTTACCATTTTATGTAGCTTTTTGTATTTTTATAGTTATTGTCATTCAAGAGATCTTCAAACAAACCTCCATGAACTTGTGATAATTTCTAACAACTTTCACCATCTTTTTCACATTATTATTTTTTAGTTTTGTACACACAGTAGATATACCTTTTATTATCTATATAACCAACTCTTGTTTCAGACTGTCTAATTGTGAATTGCACTAGCTATTAAGATATTCACCCATTTCTATAACTGGCATTAGTGTATTATTGATTTTATTTTATTGAGGGAGGTATCCCTAACTTTTAAATAGCATTTTTTTATTGCTGATCTATATGTTAGCTTAAGCACAATTTTAAGCTGATTAACTAGTTTGTTAATGAGGATACTAAGGGGATGTTCGGTTTAGGGGATCAGGGCGAGAATCATATGATTATAATGACACCCATTGTTGATATTTGAAAAAAATTATCGCTATTCTTCAATCACAATAAAAGTGATTAATTGGGGTTTCTATAATTCTCCCTAAAATACTACCATATCAAACTAATTAACATGTTGACGGAATCATCAAAATCCATCATATCAGGATTAATGATATTCATAGTGATACTGATTGATAAATTTAAACCAAACGGCTTCTAATTAGTAGTAATCATATAATCCTGTACCATCTCTTTTGCCCAACCATCCGGATCCGCGACTTCACAATTTGGCTTCTTTTCAGTACGTTGAATGATAGTGACTGTGCAAAGGCATGGTATAACCGTTTTCACTCAAAACGATATTGTTTTTTTCTTTCAAAATTTAGTTATGTTAGTTTAAACTCGTACTTCTATGTTTTAGCCTTTAAATATGGACCCCAAAATTATAGGAAATTGTACTTGTGAGGTACTTTGACCCAGCCATTAGATCGCATTGAAGAGAACAGCCGCCGGCTGCTATATAAAAATTTTAGTTCGCATTCGGGCAATATCGGTACCAGCCAATTGCACTTTCACACACCAAGAAATCGCAGCACACCATAGGTATCCGTAAAATAGTAAAACTGCATGTGTGAAAATTATTACTATTTCTTCTCTCATGTGTATGTAATGCTCCTTTTCTAATAGATACGTCTTGCAATCAACTTAACCCTCTGAATCTCCTATTCAAATAGTACAAATATAACGAACCGAATCCTTATTTATATTTTTTAATTAAACTAAAAACATAATTGGAGTATCATTACCAAAAACTCATATGTGTCTTAAGGGTTATAATATTATAATATTTGGTATTGAAAGGAATATATAGAAAATGGATAGACTAAATCCCTTAATAAAATATACATCAATGTAGCACGTGGATTTTTTTTCTTTTTCCCCAAATTAACTCCAACCAGGAGAAGAGAAAAAGCTTTGCCTGGCAACCAAATTAACTCCAACCTCTCTTTCTTTGTTGTATCTTCTTGCGCATGCCAATCATGATATGGAAAAAAGTTAACTTTTTACTATATGGATGTTGTGACGATGTAATTTCATCCAAATTTCTCACAACTATTTGACTGTTGATGATTAATGCATCTTGAGTAAGAAAATGACACCAATGATTGTTTCTATTACAAGAGCTCTCTCTCTCTCTCTCTTGAGCACTATATATCTTATTAGATAGTGAATGGCTTGAGGAACTAATCTCATGTACAATCTATTTCGATCACAAATTAAGTCATCTTTAAAGTAGTGACATTCTTCCTTTTTGTTGGTGGAAAGGTGACAGTTCCATGGTCCCAATTTGGTATAGCTAATTTCCAAGTTTCAAACCCCAAATAATCAGCGCCCACCCTCCACTTCCAAAGCTCCATGGCTGATAGCTGCACTTTCACTCGCATCTTGAAATAGTCCAATACATACGTTTAATTTCAAAAATGAGATTCAATACTACTATTCATTTTGATTGCTTGGTGATGTCTTATCATGTTCAAAAACGTTTATTTTAATCTTAGTTTAAAATATCCAAGATAAATTATTAAACTAAGAAACATAAATGATTAAACTAAGAGGATGTTTGGTTTAGGAGAACCAAGTAAAGGAATGTGTATGAATAATAAGATACTTCACTGTTAAGTGTTTGGAATACAATTATTATCATTCATTCAATCGGAATGAAAGTGATTAATTGAAGTCTTCATGATTCTCTCATAACTATTACCTATGAAATTCATTATCCCTATTTGGAGAGAATGATACTCATTCTATTACTAAACCAAACATGTTAGGGGAATCATTAAAGCCCATACTAGTGTATATCTTATCCATATTCTTGCTGATTATCCAAAAAAAGAAAATAAATAAAGATTTGTGGATTATTTTATAATTTATGTAATTTCCTACAAAATTCAAGCTTGAAGTATAGATTTTTTTTTTTTTTGGTACAAGTAGGTGTAAGCCGTAAGATATTACACATACATGTATGCATATGTAAGTATTTATATATAAGAGATGCACACATGAAATTCAATATATTCTAGTTTCACCATCTTCTTTCCCTTCTTTGTCCTTCTTGTCTTGTTTTCTCTTCTTCCTCTAATTTTTTTTTTAATAAACAACTTTTTTATAAGCCTAAGCTGTGATAATTTATGAGTATTCTAACAAATAATGCGCATCAACTTATCAAACCTAACCTTTTTTTAGGCTATCTGATCTCACATTAACAAAATACATTAACAGTCATGAACTGAAAATAAAACACAATCTATATTTGTTATATAAGATATATGATCACAATCACATACATCAAACTCTAATCAACAGCAAGGGTTAAGCAATCACTACTTTACATTAATAGCTAATGATTAGTATCACACTACTTCATGCTCATACTTAATAATTAGTATGACATGTTCATATATGGTTTCGTATATTTTACTGTAGCTTCATACTCGTTGGCTTTATTGAAACAATTATTCCCGTGATAAGAATTAGTTAAGGTGAGCCATTTTCAAAATGTATATAAATAATAGAGTTCTGTCGTGTAGACACATATCTCTTTTTTCTTAGTTTGATAACGGTTTAGTTTAATTTTTCAAACTAAATCCTATATATATCTTTCTTGTGTTTAGATATCTGAAATTACTTTACACTCTAATTTAGTTTATGAGATGACAACGCATTAGGTATATGTATTTACATCTATGTCATTCTATTAAAATAATTCTATACTATAAAATTCTACAGAGGAGGAATAAGAGTTTTAGTTATAGCATTTTATGTCAAGCTGCTAACCCTTGTTTCAGAGGATGTAAATAGGCACTAGCTATTAAGATATTCACCCCTTTCTTTAATTGGCACAAGATTAATGTATCATTGATTTTATTTTATTTTATTTTTTGTTGAGAGGGAGTCATCATTAACGTTGAAGAGCATTTTTTATTGCTAATCTATATGTTTCCTTAGAGCACAATTTAAAGTTAGATTCACTACTTTTACAATGAAGATATTTAATTTAGTGTATCAATAGTAATTATATAATCATATCCCATCACTAAGTGCTTAGTCCATGTATCCACCCCTCTCACCTGAAAAATTTTTAGCTGAGCTAGGTTCAACCTATTATATAAGTACAGTGATGCATGCTGATATAAGAAAGCGACATAAGGCTTTATTTTGGACCATATGGTCTGGGATCGTGGACTAGCTCCATGTGAGAAGTTTCCAACATAAGTAAAGTGACGCATGCTAACATAAGAAAGTGACGTAAATATGTTTATATGATTTTATTTTGGACCACATGATCTACTAAGTGAAGCCGTAGATCAGGGTCCATGGAATAATTTTCCAAGAGAATGCATCCTGAGCCTCTCTCATAGAAAGGAAGAGATGAATTGATGTATTTGGTTAGACACCCGGTTCAAGGCGGAAACTGCAGGTTCTAGTCTGTCAGTCTTGATGGATCCAACAAATACATCAATTCATCTCTTCCTCTGTGACCCGTAGGTTTCCGCCTTAACTAGGGCGATGCTCTAATCGATTGAACTACAATCTCGGTGAAATTCAAATAAGAGATCTAGTAGGGATTTTTATTTTTTTTTGTCTCTGTATTGAGTATTTCTGAAAAATAGACCCAGCCATTAGATTGCATTGAAAGAGAAAAGCAGCCGGCTACCATATAAGAATTATAGTTCGCGTTCGTGCAATATCGGCACTAGCCCACTACACTTTTGCACGCAAGGAATTGCAGCACACCACGCTTATCCGTAAAGCAGAAAATTGCATGTGTTAAATTATTGCTATATTTCTTCTATCGTATGTAATGGATACGTCTTCTAGCCAAATAGTACAAATACAACGAATCCGAATTCTTATTTATATTTTTTAATTACACAACAAACCAAAAATGCTATGTGTATTAAGGGTTATAATATTATAATATTTGGTATTGAAAGGAAGATATAGAAAATGGATAGACTAAATCCCTTAATAAAATATATATCAATGTAGCACGTGAATTTCCTTTTCGCCCTCCCCCAACCCCACCAAAGGAAGAAACCATGAACTCCGAACGAGAAAAAGCTTTGGCTGGCAACCAGAAAAATTTGTGAGGGGGCAATCCTAAAGCCCCCCTCTCTCTCTCTCTCTCTCTCTCTCTCTCTGACACCTACATGCGCATGCCAATGGTCATATAAAGATTAACTTTTTACTATTAGAATGATTTGATGGTGTAATCTCATCCAAAATTCTCACAACTTATTTGGCTACTTGATGACTAATAATCTTGAATAAGAAAATGACACCAATCATTGCTTTTATTACAAGAGCACTATCTATCTTATTACTGGCGATAGTGATGGCTTGAGGATCTAATCTCATGATCAATCTATTTCGATCACACAGTCATCTCCGAAGAAGTGACGTTCTTGGTTTTTTGTTGGTGGAAAGGTGACAGTTCCGGTGGTCCCGAGTTGATACGACCAATTGCCAATTTCCAACCCCAAATGATCAGCGCCCGCCTTCCACTTCCATAGCCCGCATCTTGAAATAGTCCGAATACCAGCATGAACGATTGCTTAGTGGCTGTCTTATCAGGTTCAAAAGCATTTATTTTCATCCTAGTTCAAAATATCCAACATGAACGATTGAGCTCAGAAATGAGATTCATTATGCAATTAGGGAGTCAACTGGTTAATTGTTAAATAGTTAGTTACATGGTGTATATCTTATCCATTATCATCTCTAATTATAAATTAAATCAGAAAAGAAATATAAAAAATTTGTTGATTATTTCGTAACTATTTGTAATGTCCTAAAAAATTCAAGCTGAAGTATGGATTATTTTCTTGTACAAGTAGATGCAAGTTGGAAGATACACACACGTACTGACACATAAATATGAACACATCCATGAGGTTCAGTACATTCTAGTTTGACCATCCTTCTATTTTTTCTTTGTCCTCCCATCTTGTTTCCTTTTCTTTTCCTTTGTTTTTTGGAATAAGCAAATTTTCAGTACTTGAAGCCTGCTGTGTGTATAATTTATCCTGCCAAAGCGTTCCAACGGATAATGCGCATCTACTTATCTAATCTAATATTTTTTTAAGGCAAATCTAATCTAGCATTAGAATCATGCATGCATTAACTAGTCAATCAATGAACCAGTGAATAATGCCATCTCAGAACATGAAAATGAAACGCAATCTATGATTGTTATATGAGATATATCGTCACAATCACATACATCAGCTGTAATCGACGTTAAGGCTTAAGTAATCATTGCTTTATGTTAATAGTTAATAATTAATATCACACTACTTTATATTAATACTTAATAATTAGCATCACAGGCACACGGGGCTTTCCCTTTGAGCTAAGATATGACAATCTTTGATGAACATATTTGCAATCTATGTGGGCTCCTATAATAACTAGCTAGCTTGACTATTATTTACTAATTGTGCACGTAATCGTATTTTTAACCTTTTGTATTTATTTCTCGTTATGGGCCATCGCCAGACGGGCAAAAATTTTATCCATTACTATTGAGTCATTCTTTGTCACCTATAATTATTTTGCTTATCGTTATATTTCTGATTGGAAATCTACGTTTGAATGATTGCTTTTTGAGATATATTCTAGAAAATATTATGTAACAACTTTAAATATTATTTTCGATAAATGTGTTTGTGAAATAAAAAGTTAATTGAAAAACATATTTAAAATTTAAAAAACACATTCCTAAATAACATGACAAAAAAACAAAGCCTAGTCACCTGAGCCACAAAGTGGATTGACAATTTCTACTTTTTCCACAACTTCTCTCCTATATCTTCTCGAGTCATTGTCGAGGCATGATATCCAGTCTTCCTATATCTTCTCTAGTCATGATCGAGGCTGATATCTAGTCTTTCCATGAAATAATTTACTTTAGAATGAGTGGAATTTCCACCATATTTCCTATGTGCTAAGCGGAATGAATGTATGAAATCTTTGTGGGGCTGGACTCATAATTAAATATTAGTCTAAGGGTCACAATAAATATTATTTAAGAAGTGAATTGAGTCATATGCAGTTAAAGAGGAGTCCTCTTTTCTTTACTTCATGGTCTCTCCACGAACCGAGTTTAATGACAAGAACCTGAGTAATGATAGCATCTTATCGCCTGAACAGTCAAATCAAAGACCAACTATATATATGTAAGTATGTACGCATGTATGTTTGTCTCTCTCTCACACACACATACGTATATATATGATGTCAATTCGTAGACTTCGTTGAAGTGTTCTACTTTGGTTTGGAGATGGATTTGGCTTTTCCAATTATTGAGAATAAATTTAGTGCATTAAGACACTGACATGTAGCACAGATTTATAGAGACTTTACAAAATCATTGTTGTGTGATACCATAGAGATAAAGAATATATCTGAGGTGAAGAACATATTAATAGAGTTTAATTGACTATAAAAATTTAGGGATAACTATATACTTTTCTAATTCAGGTATTTTATTACAAGGATGTTGTACGACTTTTTAAATGTACCCTTGATCAAGCCCCCCCCCCCCCCCCCCCCCAAAAAAAAAAAAAAAGGTACCATGAGAAGTGCAAAATAAAAAGAGAAAAATAGTGAAGTTACAGTTTTAGCATTATTACAAATCATAGCGTTTACAAATCACGCTACTAAATTCTACGCAATATTGAGTTGTAATGTAACAAGACCTTCTGCATATTCCAAGCAACTTCCACCCTCTTTCCCTTGTGGTTGAGTTTAAGTCCCCAACCTAACGTTCTTCTCTTCACTCCTGCTCTCTAATTTAAGGTGCTTAGTGATGCTGGCATGCAATTGAAAACAATAAATTTTATATTTTAAATTTAAGTACATATATTCATTCATTAAATTAAAATATCATGCATATTCTTTTGTAGAAAAAAGAAACTTTCAAACAAAAATAGAAATATATTCTTAAAAAGTTAATAACTTTTAGATTTTCTTTTTTGTTTGAAAGTATGGCCTAAAAAGAGGAGTTTTTTCTCAGAAAACATAAAAAGAGGAAAGGGAGAGAACATTAAACTAGACATTAAACTAAACATTGCTCTTACTTTATTAATAACTAGTGATTTTGGCACACTCTATGTGTGCGCCTAATCAAATAATATCTTTACATAATAATATTTTGTTTTAGCAAAAAGAATTTTGAATTTATATTATTTCTTTTTTCAAAAGAATTATGTTTTGAGGTCTTATAAAATGCAATGGAGTAGTTATAAAACTACATAAAATTTTATGAGAAGTTAATATTTTATGAGAAGATTGTACAATTTTATCTTAGAAAGTGTTGCTCCACCTTATATATAGTAAGTAAGATAATCTCAGATCCTCCTCTTTTATATATAGTAAGTAAGATAATCGCAGACGGGGGAAAAAGCCGTACAAAGAAAGCATAAAAAAACATAAAAAAGCTCAGGAAAAAAAACCATGAAAAAACGTAGAAAGCCATATAAAAAAAGCATAGAAAATGCATATGGAAGATGCATGGAAAAGGATAAGTTTAGAAAATATACATATATAGAAAATACAGGTGGGAGATGTAGTAACTTTATAAGCCAAGAAAACATGGAAAAGGATAAGTTTCATTAGAACATATTGGTTATAGTTGATTAGAAAAAATCTTTTGAGTATTACAGGCTTTATAGAATGAAAGAAAGATAGAATTTTGTTTGTATAGAATAATGAAAGCTTTGTAGTTAGGGACTAAAATAGAGGAAATTGCTATTGAAAATACTGTAAAATATGTATAGTGAATAAATATCTGATTTATAGTTGTAATTGATTGGAAAAATTTGTTATTACAGGTTTTATAAAATGAAAGAAAGAACAAATTTTGTTTGTTATAGAATTATGAAAACTTTTGTAATTCGGGAAACATAGATGGAGGAAATTGATATTGAAAAGGAATAGGAAACTATTTTGACTACTACTATGTCACTATTATATGAACGTGAGAGTAGTGGGAGCAAGAGTTAAGTTTTTCTTTTTCTTTTTCTTTTTTGAAAAAATAAATTGAGAAGAGAACAAGACAAATAGAGGACCATGAGACAAAGGATATGAGATAATAAGATAATAAGACTAGTGATGACGGCACATTTGATGTATGTGTTTTCAAAAAAACTGTAAATATAAATTTAATTAGACAATGAAACATGATGAGGTGATTGATTACTAACATTTATGGTTTTTTTTTTTTTTTTGAAAAACATAGTTGATTAGTAGTTATCTGATTTGAATGAAGAGACCACAAAACTAATGAATGCTTGCCCTTGAATAATAAGACTTAGTACTAATCGCTCACTCGATGCTTGTGGTTTTTTAAAAAGAAAAAATTGTATATATAGATTTACTTAGATGGTATAACATAATGAGTAAGCTAATTACTAAATTTATGAATAATTTTACAATTTCAAAATAATTGATTGGTAGTTTTCATATTTGAGGGACCATCAAATTAATGGGTACCCCTTTGTTATTAGTATGATAAGATATCTTCTTCATTTTGCATCCTATGTTTTCAAAACCAAGCAGTTAGCTAAACTTATTCAGCAGTGTCACAAATTACAATTACATGTTTTCAAAATCTGGCAGTTATCTAAACTTATCCAATATAGAGTCATAAATCACAACTATAGTTTGTATAGTTAAATTGAATTCTAGGGTTAAATGTACTTGGCTCCCTCGAACCTGCCCCTTAGTTTTACTTTACCCCTCAACCAAACTAATAAACATTTTATCCTTTGATACATTCCATTAATATTTATATAAAATATAAAAAATGACGTGGATTAATTCAGATATCAATACCCTTAAAAAATTGAAGATACAATCGATATCTTATTTTTTTACTTATGAATTTACGTTATCTTCCAAGTCATAACATTTTATTCTTTGTATTTTCTTATATAAAAAGCAACAATTTATTACTTCTTATTATTTATTGTGATTTTCCAATAGCTAATAAAATAAATAAAAAAGTAAACAAATATTACTATTTATACAATTATAGTATAGCAAGAAAAACAAAACTCTATCTTAAATTTCTAAAATAGTAATAAGTTAGCAAAAGATGTGATTTTAAACTAAGTATGTTTAAATATGTAATTGCAAACGAAATTTTTTTTCAAACTTATTAAAATAAAATTATTTTTAATTATTTAAAATAAAAAATTCTAATAATAAATATTTAACTGATTATAATATCTTTGTATTATTATTTAGGAAACATTGTATGTAATAGAATTTGTTCATATAAATAAATAATTATGTGTATGTGTGTGTTCTACCCAAACAAACTAAAAACATAGTTATGGTAAAAACATTTTTCATCCTCATCTTTTTGTTTAATTTGTTTGGCTTGTGAATAGTCAAGATAAAATGAAAAGTAGGTGTAACATTCTTATATTTTTTTTTTCAAATGCAAAAAATTGATATGAATAATTTATAAGTCGATTTAGATAAAATGTAGAACATATGAATTGAATTTATAGTTATAAATTAAATAATTATAATAAATATAGAAAGTTATTATAAATAAATAATAGAAAAATAATTTTATGCAAAAACTTTAAAGGAGGATATTCTTGTCTAAAAACTGTCTACATCATCTTTTTATATTTTCTGATATTTATGATATTTAAATGGGGATGAAGTGCCTATTCCTTATGTTGTAACTATAGCTAAACCTTAATTCTATTATAACTAATTAAAATTTGTGGAGAAACAATAGATGGGAGAAATATAATTTAGTTTTAATAAAAAATAATATAAAAGTAGCTATATGTTATAGGTTTCTGAGGACTAGTCTTAATAAATTATTCTAATTTTCCTTATTTCAAATTGTTCAGTCTAGATTACACTAATTTCTTACGAATTGAAAGATTTTAAAACTTCTAACAAAATTTAATAGCGATGACTCTATTTAGATTGCATTTTTTTAAAGTATTAATAGAAGAAAAATATTATGCTACTTTATTAAATGTGATCTATGTGAAATAAAGAGATGATTAAAAAATGTCGATAAATAATACTCCAAAATAATTTTCTTAAAATTAGGTTGTCTAAACAAAGTAGTACAATAAAAAATTGACGGACCATACCAACCCACTTAACCGTCCAAGGAAAGATTAGCCCTACCAAAAGGTATAGAATGCCATGTAGTAGTGAACTTTATCTTGATGATTTCCCAACGAAATTTCCACATTCTGCCTTGCCACTTGGCGTAGAATAATTGCAATTTGGATGTAGCTTCAGATAAGCTAGAGAGGAAGACCCCCCAAAACAACTTTTTCTCTGTAGAAAATGATTGATTTGAATCATCTTCCTTTTCTTTTTTTCTTTTTTTTTTTTTTGAGAAATGAATCATCTTCCTTTAATTCCTTTTGTTTCAGAGGGACCCCCTTAATGTATGATATATAGTCATTTCACTTCTATATTATGGTTAGAATCGAAGCAAAAAGGAATTGCGTGATGAACATTCAAAGACTTTCCACGCAATGATCATTATTCAAGATTTTTTTTTTTTTTGACCTTTTGGCTTAGAGTAGAAAAGGGATTTATTCTCAAGTTGTGTAGGGGTCTCCTGTAGGTCCACCTAACAAACATATTTCTTATAACCATACGAGCATGTTCTTAATAATTTTTTTTTACATGATTTTAACTTTTAATTTTTAAAAAAATTTATTTGGTAATGTTTTCAACTATTTTTTTTGACTATGTTTTGTGAATTTTTTAAGCTAAAATTAAAAGTAACAAATTTTTAATTTTTCTAAAATCAGAAACTATTGAGAATAAGTCTTAAAAGCAAATGAGATTCTGCAATATTGGTTGCAATAGCTTTATTTTTTTTTACAGTAAAATATTACAACAGAAATAATTATAAGAGACAAATCTTAACATGTTTTCACTTATGTTAGTAATTTTACCATATGACTTACCTCTTCCTCTTGAAAACATGTAAACCATATGGTCTGTAATATTTCGAATACCTTCTGCAACTTTTTTAGCCAATCATGCATATATATTTTTTTTAACGATCAACCTCTCATACTATTTCTTTGTATATTTTCGTTTTTCTGAAGCTGAATGCTATATTTCTACTGAATTAATCTAACATTTTTTAAAATCCTGAGAGAGAAATAAAGTTTAGGCCAAGAGTCAAGAGGAAAGTGTTCTCTTTTGGAAAGGATAGAATGCTAAATGCGGATTCTTTTTAGGACATGGCAGTTCATTACATAAATCTGCACAACAAGACATTCTCACAAAAGCATTATTATTTCAAAACTTTAAATTGTTATATACACCTTTTTTCTTTTCTTTTCTTTTTTAATAGATTTTTTAACCAACTTTTAGATTATAGATTAACAATAACCTGTATTAATAGTGCTATCAATTAAATCCCAAATTAGATTTTAGATTTTTTGTACAACTAAATAATCTCAAATTAATTGTACAAAAAATTTAAAATCTAATTTGAAATTTAATTGATCGCACTATTAATACAGATTATTATTAATCTATAATCTAAAAGTTGATTAAAAAATCTATTAAGAACAGAGCAACATGTTTCGAGATTATAAGAAGCCCCTATTCTTGAGAAAAATTACCAGACCGAAATATTGTCCAAGTTTTAACTTATTTACAAATGTGATCTAATAGCAAAAATGAATATGTCGAGATGAATAAAGAGATCGGCCTTTAGGAAAATAACCAACAGAAGGAACAAAAAATCACGTGAATTGTATTTACGAAGTCGACCCCCACTTCGGGATCAAGAATCGACATTTATAAACCAACCAGAGAAGAATACAATTGTTCCGGTTGATTGCTACTGAAGAAGCAAAAATGAAATACTCCCTGGGAAAAGTAGCCAAATATATGCTATAACATGCTGCTCTAAAGCTTTTGGCCGCAGAGATATTCTTCCTAGACGACAGTATACTTGCTCTGTTTGATATGCTTATCGTACAAAAATGCTATCTGTCAAACAAATGAATCATGACAAAAACTAGTATACAAAGGTCCCGTTCATGGAGCCAATTCTGCCAGGAAAAATCAGCTGGAGTTCCACTACTGGAATTTGTTCGGAACAGGATGACAAGACCAGCAAACTCGAACATCATGCATGACACACTGTAAACGGAATTATTCTTCTCTCTTCTCGTTATTACTGAAAGCCAAATCATATATTTGACTATAATCGTCTACAAAATGGACCTGCAGGCCTTCCTTCACGTTAGGTGCAAGCTCATCAAAATCTCTCCGGTTAGCTGAAGGAAATATGATTGTCTTAACCTCACTCCGTCTTGCAGCAATAGTCTTCTCCTTGACCCCACCAATTGGGAGGATCTTTCCGGTTAGTGTTACTTCTCCAGTCATTGCCAGGTCCTTCCTGACAGGTTTGTTCATGGCAAGTGATAACAAGGATGTGATCATGGTGCAACCAGCACTTGGACCATCCTTAGGAGTAGCGCCAGCAGGAACATGAAGATGAAGCTTGGAGTTGGCAAAGAAGGGATTAGCAGGATCCTTCTCCAGCAATATGGTCCTTGCAAGAGTGTGAGCAATCTGGGAACTTTCCTTCATGACATCTCCAAGTTGTCCCGTAACAAGTAGTGCACCTTTCCCTTCACCTTGCTCAACAAGAGTGGTTTCAATATATAATGTTGATCCACCCATTGATGTCCATGCAAGACCCATAACCACACCAATTGGAGTCTGATCATAAATGCGCTCTGCATGAAAGACAGGCTTGCCAACAAAATCAGTTAGATTATTCGTGTCAACCAACACCCTATCCACCGTTTCAATCTTGTCACTCTGAGTCTTCTCACTTTCCAAGATGACCTGTTACAAATTACAATTACAATGGCAACACTAAATGAGTAAACTTCACAACAGCAACCACCGCATGTTACGTCTATGATTTGATTCAAATGGACGCAAGTACAGTAAGGATGGAATATAGTCATTGGAGTTGGACATTCGCCACAAATCAGAAATGTCTTCACAATCAGTACAGTAGACTATATAACCTGTTTGCTTAGCAATCAAATTTATAAATCAGATATACATTATGTTCTAAAATGAGATAAAAGTTATTTTGATTAAAGATAATGCAGGAGTTATGTGATTCTAAAATTCCAGGAAAAACAAACTAATTGAAAAACAAAAGGAGAGAATTTTGTAAGTTGTCTTTCAAATGGCAGATGTGCATATTAGGGGGAAGAAAATAAACCAAGTTTTTCTACCGGAATAGATTCCGGAAGACAGAAAACAAAGTAAAAGATACTTCAGATATACCTCTGATGTTGCTGCTTGATCTAGAGACTTCTCTATCAGGTCAGATGTGGTATCCAGTGACTTTAATTCTTCTGCAGAGGTTTCAGAATCTGTTTCAGTATTGCTCGATTCAATGCCTGCTGAACCATCTTGTGCCCCTTCTCCAGTCAAGCTTTCTGTCACGACACTGTGAGATTCTGCCGCTAGCTTAAGTTCACTATCCTGAGCTTCTGTGGTTGGAGGATTATTTTGTGCGCTTCTCCGGACAAGTTGTAGAGCAATCTGCCAAGCCACCAATTGAATAGTTTCAATAGTTGAGCATATTGACATAATACTTTGTTACATAGGTTTAGAAAATATTTTAATCATATTTTACACAAAATTGTAATAACACAGAAACAAGAAGAATCATGACAAATATTTGCAACCTGAATGACCAGTTTAGTTACACAGCACTAAAGGGGAATACGAATTTTGTGAACATCGCCTCAAGAAAAAGAAATGTAAATACAAGAAATATGAGAGAGAGAGAGAGAGAGAGAGACATTCAGCAAACCTTGCGATATATCTTCTCAATCTGCTTTTGAAGATTCCTAACTCCTGCTTCCCTACAGTAATTTTCTATCAAAGAAAGAAGAGCAGCATCGGTAATCTCAACCTGGGAATCAGAAGGGCGGATATATTTAGTAACCCCTATTAAGCATATATAATCTCTACATGCACGTGTCTATGTATGACTGAGATTCTTTTTCATTTTTTAAGAACATAAAATTTTACGGAGCAAATGCCAAGATAGGTTTATGGCTGAGATTTAAAAGGAAAATTCCATAATCGTTTGAACAAAAAAAATATATCCTTCTTTGATTTGGCGTGAATTAATTCTGAATGGAATATGTGGAATAACCAAAACTTGCAGACTGCAACTAGTGTGCAATGACAAAAATCTTCACAGAGAGAGAGAGGGAGGGAGGGAGGGAGGGAGGGAGGGGGAGAGAGAGGTGGAGGTGAGGGGAACCTCTTCAGGCTTGATGCCACATGCTTCACGAGTATTTTTCTCCAAATAGTCTCTAGCAATGTGCATTTTCTCATCAGTAATATAACCAGCAATGGAAATTATCTCCATTCTGTCCAGTAGAGGATTGGGTATTGTCTCAATCACATTCGCTGTACAGACAAACAAAACCTGCATTATAGAATATGAACAGTCCTCCGAGTCAAATAATGAAGAATGCTATCTAATAACAAGAAAAGATAAAGTTAACCAAAATTCAAATGAACAAAAACCAATATAAATAAGAAGTTAACTGCAAAGAGAAGGGATGGAATCTTTAAATATTTCTACCTGCCACCACCAAAGATCAGCTCTACCATAAACCAACATCCAAGGAGCAACCAAGTACCATACATTAGTAATCTCGTGCAAAGAATTGGCATTAACTACCAAGTTAACTCCTGGGCATCGATAACTATATTTGCCCTTGGAACTATGAGTTTCCTGGTGCACATCCAGATGCTTTGGACTCAATTACGGAACCGAAGATCTCTGGCCACAGACAAATTATCTTGTTTCACTTGTAACTTGCTCTTGCCATGATCAATTTCTCAGAGCCTGATAGTTGATTTGGGTGCCCTCCAATAATTCAAAGATGAAACCTGACTTGACTACTGAAAATTAGTGTAGGAAGTCTTCTAGTGCATCTTGAAATGCCTTTTCACCTTTTTAGAGAAGGTTGGTTTTAGAGTTACTATCAACAGCTAAACTGAAACACTCTCATTAAGAACTAACAAAAAACAGTTTCTGCTGATGTTTGACTTGGTTGAGGACAGAGTGCACTCCAAGAAGATTCATCTGGAGTGAAGATGATAGGGGAAACAGGAGCAAATAGAACTGGCCAAACTCAACTTGCACATCTCAAGCAAACAAGTACTTTGTGGACAGCATAACCAGGCAAGTAACAAGGCCGGGTAAATAACAAGGGCTGGATAATGGATTTGGTGTCCTTCAGAAGACATCTAACATCTGTTTAACTCTACATTTCCTTTTTCTCAGGAGTGAAGTATATTTTATCAACTTCGTCCTTTCAGATTTTCACTAGGGCACGGCACTTTACATGTCAGTTTTTCCTTTGTTAATAGCTTTTTTCCCCCTCCTCTCAATAGCTTGTAGTGCAGAGACTTTTGGAAAGATAACTAGCTAAATATAGGAGAACCAGACACAAAATAGCCAGAAGACACTGTGTTCTCCTACTGCTACAGCACTCACATGCTGGTGTCCTCACGCATATTTTCCAACAACAGCTTTAGGAGGGTTAAAATTCATGTCTTTACATTCAGTTCTTGAGTACAAGACAACAGCCACTCTACCTAATAACACCTAGTAAACTTAAAAATGACCATACAATAGATTATATCTAGTCTTGGGCAAAGACTAAAGGTGGAAGAATATCATACAATAGATTTTATCTAGTCTTGAGGAAAAAATATAGCCGAAAGACTATTAACAAGAAAAGAAAAAGGAATAATTGCATGTGTTTGTTGTTTAGCAATATTTGTAAACACCTTCTACACATGAGCAGGTAAAAAGATGACAACTCCAATTTCACATGCAGGGTATGAAGTCTAACAGAAAACCATGACGATAATCTTGATATACATACATTATCGAGCTTGATGTTTCTCAGTTAAACAAATAGTGACGACAACAAGTGGGTTAGAGTATGTTGGCTAGATCATTTTACCTACCTATCGTCCAGAACTTGAAATCTCTTAAGTATGCTTTACTTTCCACTTATTCCTTTGGGAATTACTGCTATATCACTAGTGGAATACATCTATATATTTAGAAACCCTCTTTATCTCAAATGCACAAACTAATCTTTCTGGGTCTATGAATTGCTCTTGCTTATTGTCTTAGTAGCTAACACTTAAGCACCACTATTTCCACATGATGTTAACGCATGAAGAGACACATTTGCTGGCCCACTAACCTTGGACAAATCAATTGGAACATCAAGGTAGTGATCTAGAAAATTTGCATTCTGCTCTGGATCAAGAAGCTCTAACATAGCACTTGCCGGATCACCTGCATGCCCCCTTCCCAACTGCCGAGAGCCAAATCACACAAGGTAAAAGATAAGAATCCATGGGAATCACAAAAATCACAGACCACTCATTCTCTTCAGCAAAAAGAGTTAACAGAAGAATAATTAGTGAAGAACAATCTTAATGTGGTCCGAACACGTAAATATATCAATGAACTGGAAGATTAGCAGAAACAACCAACAAAACGTATCAGACCTTGTCAATCTCATCGATTAGGACAAGAGGATTAGCAGTTTCTACATTCTTCAGACATTGCACCATCTTTCCCGGCATAGCACCAATATAGGTTCGACGGTGCCCCTTGATATGTATTTCAAAGTCAGTAACAAATGAAAAACACAAGTGGTCAATGAATAACTGCATCTTCCTAGTTCACTACCTACCTTTATTTCAGCAACATCAGACAAACCTCCAACTGAAAACCGGTAGAACTTACGGTTCAATGCACGTGCTATGGAACGGCCAATACTTGTTTTGCCCACTCCAGGAGGACCCGAAAGGCAGATGATTTTTCCTGTTATAAAATTGAATGGAGAAGCATTCATTAAGAGAGCAAAGGTCGTTTATAACACTGCAGGAAATCCAAGTACAAATTTTTGACAATTTGGTATTCAGCAAATGCAGCCCATTGCACAAGGCAAAAGAGTTTCCAAGCAAATTGTGATGCTTTGATATAGTCTACCATTATAATTTCCCATCTACATTTTAAATTATAAAAGCCCTTGGCCATTATCATCAGGTAAACATCATCCCATGTTAACCAAAAACAATCCACAAAAGTAAATTACATCAAAATTATGCTGCCATAAGTGTCCTATTAGTTTCTAAACTGATTAAACTTTTCGCAAACGAAACTACAAAACCAATTCTTGGATCTCATATGAAAATTTTTTAATGCAACATGAATGCACAACTCAAGCAAATCACAAGGAACAAACCTCTTTGCCAAGATGCAACAACTGGATTAGAATGTAGATTATAAAAGAAAGGGATGCACATGGGGATATCTAGTGGTAGACGTTGGTCAATCATAACCATTCTACTAGAGGTAATAAGAAATATTTTCACGATTATAATGCATCAGAAAGACTGACACTCTGGAAAATAGTAGAACTGGAATTCAAAAGTAGATGAACCTGATAACTGCAATCTCCAAATTACTGAAAATCACAGGTATTTGTACACATGAAATTTTTCTCACTTGACCAACATATACAAAAGAGTCAAGTTTCCATTACAAAATTTCCAAAAAGGTGTTCTATGAAAAATTAGACACATGATAACCCTTATTGCCTACAAAATTTTCAAATAATTTGATCTTTATTAGGTTCTATGTGTGCTCAAATTGTTCATCAAACAAGGCTGAGAAACCAGATTAAGTCAATGAATACAGTTTTAATTGATTTTCAAAGCTCAGGCAAATATCACATGCCATATTACAAACATGCATGCATTAATTTGTTCTCCAGGGATGTCAGTATTTACTTCTTACGAAAAGGAGATACGTGAATCAGTGAAACATCCAAACACTAGAGCAGCATGACAAAATTCAAGTAGTACTCCAGGCATGATTACATGCATTCCCACTATGAACAATAGTATAAGGAATATTAGGTACATAACTTCTCCAACTGAAATGTGTCATGACATAAACATTGCCTACAACATCAATATTTTAGAAATAACCAACCTTGTGAGGTTCCTCTAAGTTTTCCCACAGCTATAAATTCCAATATCCTTTCTTTAACATCAGTTAAACCATAATGGTCTTCATCAAGGATTTTTTGGGCACGTAAAACATCAAAGTTCTCATCGCTGCATATTCAGAAGAAAGCATTAAAGCATCAGTGATTGGAATAGTTAGTAGAGCTACATTACAAAACTGTAGCATTGCATAAGCTACAAGGTTGCTGCAATAATGGCGGTGAATTGTGACCATGATTATAATAACTATGGTGCAGATAAGCAACTGCATAAAACTGCAAGGTTGCAAATGGTAATGCTATTAAGCATGAAACACCCAGAGTTTTCCACTCAACAGAATAAATATTTTCTTTTTTCTTAAGTTTAAAAAAAGTAAAAACCATCTAAGTCATACACAAAAGTCTTGGAATGACACAAATAGATTCTAAACGACTCTAATACCATCCAACTGCTTCACTTTGTACATGAAGAAATTAATTTATAACATCTTCAACTTCCACTACTTATCCTGAATTATAAAACTGTACGTCAAAAATAGATATACACTGTTAAAGATGAAACCCAAAAACCAATTTCCAGAATGAATGCCAAGAAACCTGGAAAAAGGACCCAACAATTCACTGAAACAGTTTGTGAATCCTCATGGCATCAACCTATGCAGCAGGGAATTGGATCATATAATCCATCATTATAAAAGAGAAAGCAGAATAAGGCATTGTCAATGATCTCATATCCTGTAGTTTGATGCACTAGTCTAAGGTAAGATGCCTATACAGTATATCGAGCATATATAACATCCCAATGAGATAATTGAGTCACTAAAATATTGAAAAAAATGCGATCAAGGGTATTGAATTACAAATGCCTTAATTAGCATGTATCGTGGCTCTTCAAGATTTCCTAAAATGGACTGATAGATCCTCCAATATACTAGTATCACACCATCATAATTCATGGACATATACATCACAACAATTTGGAGTAAAACTTAAAAAGATGTTCTTGACATGAGAACATCCATATTTCAAGAGCAGAAGAAACATTCTCAGCTACAAAGTACTATAAAAGGAGAGGGAGCAAACAACAAACCTGTAAATTCCCCAAGGCAGTGCAGTCAACCAATCTAGATAATTACGCGTAACATTAAATTCGCTAGAACTGGCCTCTAACAACTGCAGCTTTGTCAGTTCTTCTTCAATGACTTGCAATACATGAGGGGGGCATTTTTCCTTTTTTGGCTCGAGTCTTTCTCTGAACTTTGCTGCAGTTATGCATAAGCAGATTCAAAATACAAACCATTTTTTCCAATACAATCCTAAGAACATTAAGAGACCGTTATAATTACCATGCAATTATAATTACTGTCTTAAAGAAGCCAGTACAAGGATCATCTATTATCCCTCACTACAACACAAGAAAAAAAATTGGAATAAACAGGAGCCACCTCAGCCAACCAAAAAAGTCTGGTGCACGGGTTGAAGAATTCACAAAAAGCAATTGGTTACAAAAAACACACTACAAATAGCAACAATAACATTAAAGATAATAAATATACTTGTTTCCTCGAATATAGGAAACACCAAATCTAGAGAAGCAGCAGTCATCACAAGACAGCAAGTACCTCCTTAAGTCCCGCATATCTAATAAGACTAAAGTATCCCTAAGAACACCAAAAGCTAAAGAGCAAGAGAAAGAAGACCCCCCGGGGGGGGGGGGGGGGGATAGAAAAATAACTGTATTCCAAAACACTAACAGATATGAAACATATCCAAAATAACTTTTTGAAACTGGGTACTTTAGGTAAATTCATGACTACACTAGTAACTTCAGCTTAAGTTACCCAGTGAGATTTAAGATAGTTACATAAACCACCCACCTTTTTTCTAAAATTACACTTATTCCCCACAGGGTAGTTAGGTGCATACATGGGAGTTCATTTCTAGCAGAAATTAGGTATATAATAGCAAGAAGATACTGCATATTCAATAGAAAAATTTGACATGGAGGTCCACAAAATTTTAGAAACTAGAAGATAAGCCTTTGTAATTATGATAGAGCTCAATAAAATTAAAACACACTGGATCTGGCATAAGGAATTTAAGCAAACCGAACATATCAAGGACTTACTGCTTTCATTGGAAGCTAGAACTTAAAAAAGAAGCAGCTCTATTGTCAGAATACCAACAGCATGCACTTGATAAACAGCTAGATTCTAACCCCAGCAAACCATGGAAAATAGCTTAGTACAGTTTTGACTTTAAATTGAACCAAAAAAAAGGATTTAATCATGATATAGGTAGATTAAAATATGAAAATAACTAGTTTTTTATTTTCTTAAAAACAAGCAAAAAGTTTAACATCCATAATTTTCTCCTTTTCTCTAATCTTGAAAAGTTAAACATTTGACATCATTAAGCCATCAAAGTCAATGCAATATATGTAGTTCATATTATCATTGGAAAATAAGCAAACAAAAGCGTCTGCAATCAAACAAGTGTGGCTAAAATTATAGTAGTACATAATAGCTTCTGTACATACATATTTACCTTCGTGTGCCTGTGTGTGTTGCAGAACAACCCTAGAAAACTGATGAATGAGTAATTGCTTGTACTTATTTCAGCTATTCATCCCACCCACCCTTAAAAAAAAAAAAATCTAATAATCAAGTGAACAAAATAGGTGATATACCTAATCACTCCAACTAGGCTAGCTTGAAATATACAAGCTTCAACATCACTGTTAACAATGTCTAGTAGATTTGGGGAAAGTTGGATAGAGTCACGTCTTCTAAATCATTCAGCAGAAAGCAACTACCAACAAGAACTCTAGAAATGAAATTAATTGCGCCCAACTCCATAAACAAATATCATGTTTGCCAGAAATTAAAATGTGGCATAAGATGATACAGTATAAAACTAAGGCTTCATAATTGTCCCCCACTATGGCCAAACTGTACTGATAAAAAAGCAATGTGAACTAAAAAATCCCATAGAACTGCCCAAAGAGGAACCGTATAAATAGAAACATATAGTCAGATTCAGATAGATGTATGTATGTATGTATCTACACACACACACACACACACATAGAGAGAGAGAGAGAGAGAGAGAGAGCAAGCACCAGAAAGAGCTGTTTTGTCATCAGTTTCCAATCCCAGTTCCTGCATTGCAAATCACAGCATGTCTAAACCTAATATCTAGAGGAAATGTAAATGGTTTCTCGGAGAAACAAAAAATAGTTATTTATTTAGATACATTTACTCATGGCTTCACCTTCTTTATGGCCTTAAGCTGCTCATTCAATAAATAGCGGCGCTGCTCCCCGCTGATCTTTTCCTCAATTGCTTTTGCAATTGTTTCCTATGAAACAAATAAAATAATAAGAGGATGCACATGAAAATTTTCACATCAATTTTCAGAGTGGACATCACTCCACATACCTGGATTTTACTGATCTCTAATTCTTTCTTCAATAGTTCCAGAGTAAGCTTAAGTCGTTTATACACCTAAGAAACAGGAAAAGAGACAAAAAAAAAAAGAGGCCATGAAATAACCATGCAAGGAGAGAACCTCTATAGGTGGTAATTACTTGAAAAATACAATATTAATATCATTATCTTCTAAAACTACATTTCTTTTGCAACCAAACTTGGATCACAACAACAGTCAAGTAAGAGAGGACTATATGGCACCTTAAAGCTTTGACAGAAGATGCCTTTGGGAAAATAAAGAACATTTACATTCCAGATCATTAATACAATTCAAATGAGTTTCTATTGGTTTGTGCATGTATTCCGGGTTTAATATCAGTTTTATATATCAAAGCAGTAGTAATTTTAGGTCCCTCCCTTTCGAAAGCCAAATCATGTGCACAGGAAAAGTAATTGATCTATCAAGATGGTATTAAATGTTAAGTACCACCCAAAAAAAAATTATGGTATTTATACTCAGCTAAAAGATAGATATTTATGACAATGGAGAACTAAACCAAATACTATTACTTTACAGGTTTACTCTAATGGTCACGCTAAAAAGGAGACACTTGAGAAGATAGGATTAAACAACTTCACTTTTTTGATAATTTTTTCCATGTGATTATTCAGATGGACCAGACAATTTATATTCTTATAACATTTTGCAAACTTCATACTTTGATGCATTAAACAATCAAAATTCAAAATAAGCGGTGAATAGCAAACATACGTCCAGCTCATCAAGCACTTCTTGGCATTGCAACTTATTTGCACCTGATATTGCTGCTCCAAAATCTGCTAACCTAGGATAATTAAAATCTCCTATATGCTGCAGCAATTAAGAAGTTAGATGATTGCAGTTTTACTAAATAGAGTTAAAAAAGATAAACATGCAGAGAAAAATTAAAGAGAATTCTTTTAAGACACAAAATACAAGGTAAGCACAGAGGGGGCTAGAGTGTTGAAGCTTGAGACAACTGAATGCTTGCATAGGCAGAAACTATGCATGGTCAGATAATCCATAGACCACCAAAAACCAATTACCAGTTCTTAAGATTCTGCCCAATAAATTCTACATGCACATATTACCAGATCATTTCAGGCTTTCAACAAGTTCCATTCAATTTCGAAGAAGATAAGATCGAGTTTATGTCAAAAGATTTGAAACAGAAGATTGCGCATCTAAGATTGCTCCAAAGTTCCAAACTATCAAAAATTGTCATTTCTTTACTTTAAGAAATGTGAAGTGAAGAGAAAAGAAATGGTAATGAGCCAACTCTGGAAAAGCTTTTCTAATGACCAAGCATTAAACAAACATACAATTTCCTTAACTTATGCTATTCCTCATTTGTTTAATATTTTCCTAGATCTTGATCCAAGCCAATCATTGTTCATGTGCAAATGGTCAATTAAGAATTTGGATTCATTATTGAAATTTAAAGGTGCAACATTAGCTCAGTAATCAGCCCAGCATTACATGAAGTAGGAAAGCCTTCAAATATGACATTGAAACTCACTAGAAAATGCAAACAATAACATAAAAAAGAAAAGTAAAAAGAGAAGAGTAAAAACTATAGCATTTCGGAGAGATATGGAACATTTTCATGAAGTTACTCATGTAATAAAGATATCTTAAGAGAATGTCAAAGAAAAAGCTTACACCTGAGTGTAGGTTTGAACATGATCTCGCCAAAGGGAACTTGTTTTCAGGACCTCTTTCAGGGTTGAAATAACTTCAAATGATGTTGCCTTCAGAACATCATCATCTTTGTCATAGGGTTTTTCCTGCCCAAGACAAGAACCAGAGTAGAATGACCAGTGTACAAGAGAGCTTCAGCCTGCAGTAAGTTCTTATCCTGAGAAATAGTTACCTTCAGATGATCAATTTTCACTGTAAGGGGATCTTCATCAACCTACACAGGTAGCAAGCATATCAGGCGTCTGACTTCAATTCAGAGGATATGAAGTATAGCTTGTATTGTAATATCAGAAGGGGAAATAAGGTTTCATTTCAGCGTCCAGTAAAGATTTCAAGGGCCCCATCACCAATACACCAAAAAGAATAAAATAAAACAAAAATTAGAGAAAAAGCATAAATTTTTGGAGAACACGAGAATTGTCCAGTTAGGCAAAATGTTTCTACTCACCAACTCTGAAATCCGAATTCGTCTATGACCAATTAATACAACCTGATCTCCTTGGATACTTGTAATCTGAATCATAAAACCAGCTATGGTCAAAATTTGGAACATCTCAATTTGGATCAAAGGAAAAAAAATGTGGATAGTACTGCTCATTCAAATAAATGGTAGACATTGAATTGAGATTTCTTTCTTTTATTAATAACAGAAGAATAAGAAACTTAAAAACATTTCTAATTACCTGGGCTAGTGTGCCAACTTCATGAAAGCGGTCCAACAATTCTTTCCCTTTAAGCTCATATATGTTCTTCTCTGGATCAGATCCAGAAACAACAGTAGGATCTGTTCCTGGTTCTTCTTTAACAAGGAAAGCACCAGCAAAAGGGGCTTGCCTCTTTCGACTTTCAACTAATGCAGCTAACAATTTGGGATCCTGCAGATGATATTACAAGTAAAATGATATGCAGGCATAATACATTCTCACATCACCCAACGGATAGAGTTTGAAGCAGGTCAATAACAAGTTTCTATTCCCATACAAATAGCAATACATGGCTCCAAAAAAATACAGCAAATGCAGGGAACTATTAGCTAAACAAATTTTCAAGGAGCTCATAGCAGTGACAAGTTCTGCAGAACTCAGAACTGTTATTCTCATATCTTTGTACTCTATGATTTCTCATAAAGTTCCTCTAGGAAAGCATTTTCTCACCACATCACTGAAGATTTTATGAAGAACAGCAATATATCCTACGGGAACAGATTTAAAGCATTCGAGCAACGATCAGTCAATACTGCAAGCCACTAGACACATTCAAGAATTGCTCGTAGAACAGATGTTGTCCAAACATTTTAAACATTTGCATCAGACACATATCAATACAGCAAAATTATTTGTAGTTTTACAAATTTGAAAAAAAGAAAAAACTTTCTACTCATACTATGATAACTCTTATGATCATTCTAAGAAGCACAACAATTTGGAACTCTAATAATCTCCCCAATCATACCCTCCAGGATAGTGGCTAGAAACAACAAGATTAGCTTTAGTCCAAGAATCCTGAACAAATCAGCCATACCTTAACATAAATGGGCATATAAAACCCAGGAAATAATGGTCTATGAGGCAATGGGAGTGCTAAAACCTGCAGCAGAAAACAAATCCGTTACTGCTTTCCGCAAGAAAAGAAGAAATATCAATGGAAATGTAGAAGCAAATGTAAGAAGTACAACAGTCACAATGAGCAAGTAAATTAAATATTCAGTCTAAGTTACAAGTAATTTTCTCGCTATTTTGGGTCTCTCATTTTCCATTTTTATTAAAATTATTATGGTGGGATTTCAAAGAAGTGGGCTTCATAATCAAACTACACTATTGAGGAAGGGAAAAGCATGGAAGGACAATGGATAGGAAAAATGGAGGTTTGGACTCTACAAGCATTTTTTCTTGCTCAAATTTCTTATCGTGCCCTCTTCATATCTATATACAGCTGCTTATGCACAAAATTACAATAACAGACAACCACTAAATGCAAGGATTTGTGTCTGCAAAATAAAAAATTGCTAAAACTTTACTCATCAAATTATGGTTACGCCCCAGAAATACAACACTCAAGTTGATTATTTTCCCCAAAAAAGTCAAAACATGGGTTCTTTATCAATGGCAAGATCTGTATCCTAAACCTGAGATCCTTGACAAAGACGGCCTCGATTCGAGGAAAGGGATACCAGTCCATGAACTATTTATTTACACAATTGGAAGTAACCAATTAGGTGTACGACGAAACCTAAAAAATCGATCACTGATCCAATTTGAGTACCTATACAGTATAGACCTCAATAGAAGATTCAGCTCCTCTGAGGTTGTTCCACACCTCAACTGTAATGCATGTTAGAACACTGCAAATTCAGCTTAATGTTTGATAGTTAAAAGTTGTCGCATCTATAAGTTGAAGTACGGTTGTATATGCTATGAAATTAATGATTCAAAGCCAGTAAATTCGGCCATCATCGAATGACTACCTTATCAACTGAAACACAACTACATTTCTATACCATCAAAATCTAATGATTTTATTTCATATTTATGTATCTAAATTCCTATATTGTCCAAGACATACCATTCCCATATCAAGCACACTTGCACTCTAACTCTATCATTCACATTGCATTTCCAACTCCACAAAATGATACCTAGGTCCACACAATTGACAATTACCATATTTTTCGAGTTCAATCTGAAACCAATACTGCAACTGAACGCCCCAAATGTATTACTACATTTCAACCATATTTTAAAGAGAAATCAAATGATCACCTTTTCAACAATAATTTGAAGAGAAATCAAATAATCACCTTTGCATTCCTCCGCTCCAATCCCATCTTTCCCCACATTTGATTAAATCAATACATTAGCAATCTAAGATTAGGAGTTGCGTCTAAAACATATTTTCCCATTTTGCAATATACTTTTATCTACAATAAATAAAAAAAAATTCTCCATTCTCCTTTCACCCGAAAATCACAAGCATTGCTTCGTAAACTCTTCATTCATCCAACATTCTCACAGAGACGAGAAATAGCATATCTAAACAATATTAGATTACCAAAATACCAGGAACAAGAATCGATATTTAATTTACGCTCAAATGCTATGATTATAACTTTCAGAACCCGAAATAATCAATACAAAAAACCACTAAAACACGTCTACTACCAAAAAGTCACAAACTTTTTTGACCCCAATTCACAAAAACATCAAAAATATAAAAAATTACTAAAATCCACTCGAAATAACCCCCCCCCCCCCGGTCAACCCACAAAAAAAAGAATTAACAAAGACCATATAATTATACCGTTAGACAATCTTCGGGTTTGAAGACAGTGGGAACAATAGCAGAAGAGGACTTGGAATCAGCATCTTCGGCAGCGGATTCTGCAGCCGGGTCGGACCCTTCACTGGAATCGGAGCAGAAGAATCGCCGGAAAAAATAAGGGCTTCTACTATTCGAATAATTGGGGCCCTTGAATGAACCAAGAACTCTCAGTAATGGCGAGTTTGACTCGGCAGGATGGCGGAGCAGGTGGGGTTTAAACGCCGTCGTTGCAGCATGGAAACGGGACTGTAGACAAGTTGATGCTACAGCCTTCAACATTTCCAGAGGTTAAAATTTAGGGCAAAAATGTTGGGTTTTTTTGGAAATTTATTTTAATATTGGGTTTCGTCAATTTAATAATTAGATAGTAAGATTGGATTGGATTGGATTGAAGCGGGCATTGGAGGAAGTTGTTGGATGCTTGTTGAAGAAGTAGACTGTTGGGGAATTCATTTTCTCTGTAATGGTTAAGCCCTGCTTAAACCCTTGAGGTTTGTTTAATTGACAAATTTGCCCTTTTTTTTTTTAAAAAAATGTTATTAGTATATTCTATTTCTTTTGGAAAAAATTCTGTCTACATGAAAATTTTTATTCAATTTTTATCACATGATTACAATTTCTTTTTTTCAATGCACACAACTACTGTATTATGGATGAACATATTATTGGTGGATGGTTAAATTTGATAAGGATGTAATCTGTACTAAATTTATAACTTCGAAAGTAAATAACTTAGTTATTCAAAAAAATTTGTTGTGACATATTAAATTAGATCCGTATCCCAAATAACATCACAATAAAATTCATACTAAGCTGCATCAAACCGTTCTCTAGTCTAGTGGCTCAAAATCATTCTTGCACAAATTTTTGACAATCAATAATTAAAATTAAATTATGATCATTAAATTTGGTGAAAAATTAATATGGTCTAAGCTTGTACGAAGTGGTGATATTTGAAAACTTATTCATATGTTGTTTATTTTTTAAAATTGCTTATTACTATTTAAAGAGGATTGAAATAGGACAATTTCTCAAGTGTTATTTGTATTATTTTTGCAATAGTTAGTTTTCATTTTCTTTCTATGTATTAATTTTTTATTGAGAAAAACGAAAATCATACAGAAGATATGATGTTAAAGAATATTCAAATTTGAAATTCATTTTCTACATTCTGGAAGAAAAAGGGAATATTTCTCAACATCATAAAGATCAAAAGAGTTTAAGATCATCATCTATTTATTAGGTGTTTGATCTTTATTTCTCATGGTAATTGCAACTGTCTACATTTTATTCTTCATTAATTACAAGAGAATTTCCTTTGAACCGAGGAGGTTAACTTTGTCATTTCAGTTAGCGGGAGCCCTTTTTTACATTTTAACTTTACCCGCAGACCTAACTTTACCCGCAGACCAGTAGCAATGCAGGGCTTAGAGTCTGGATGCTTCATTTCTCTTGGCTTGGCAGACAAGTTGAATTGTTTTTTTTTTCTTTTTTTGTTTTTGTTGGATGGACCAAGAACCACAAAAGGAAATTCTTTTTTTTTTTTTTCTAAGTTCAGACATAAACACGTTTAGAAGGAAACGTTAGGCATTTGTCCTATATAAAGAGTAGGAGTACAACTGCATCATATATCCATAACACATTAAATTTATTTGCAAGTAAAATTTTATTTAGATTAATTTCACCATTTTTTTTAATACAAGGAATTTGCTTTGCATTGATTACATTAATAATACAGCATATCATTTTTCATAATCACTAAAATGGAGCATTTGAAAAGAGTTCCTAACATTAAACCAATGTTTTTGATAATCTTAATTAATATGAACCTCATAGTACCCCAAAAAAAAAAATTTTTTTTTGACTTTATCAGCAAATGATAAAAAAAAAACACAAAAATCCTATCTTTATTGCATTTTTCTGTTAAATACGCACAGCCCTTTTCGATTTCGATTTCTTTGTTCTTTTCACACGCCAGTGATTTGTAGTGATGATTTTTGTGCTAATTCTGTTATTGCTGACATGTTGATCTTAGTTTTAGTGAATAATGGGAAGTTGGATTTAGCTGTAGAGCGGGTTTAGGAATAGGCCTGTCAACGGGTCCAGTTTGGATCGGAATTGAACATTCTGGACTTGAACCCGTTCAAGTAAAATTGTTCCGGATTCGACCGGATACCCGACGGGTCTTACACTCAATTTTTCAAACTCGGATCCGCCGGGTCCGGGTTTACCCGGATTCAGGTTCGGGTCCGAGTCCAACCTCACCATTATCACTAAAGCACCACCAACCACCTACCTGTATCACTAAAGCACCACCAACCACCTACCTGTATCACCACCGCAACACCAACACCAACACCAACACTTTCACATTACACCAGTCATCACAAACAAAATCAACCACTCACCTGCACACACAATCACTCAACCACACTGATGAACCAAACACTTGATCACACTGATAAACCAAACAAAAGCACTGCACTGAACCAAACAAGAAAATATTCAAAAATTAAAACCAAACTGATTTCTCTAAAAGCCAAACACGAACGCATCCAATACTCAACTTGTCAAAAGAAAAACCAAGTAAAAAAAAAAAAGAAAAAAAATACAATCACTAAGTCTGTATATACCTCAAAAATTAAACAAAAAAATACCCACAAAAAATAATGAAAACCCATCTCTTCAAACACAAAAAAAGTACGAGATCCATAAAAATTTAACGAAAACCCATCTATTTAAACAAAAAAAAAAATGATTAGTGACAAGCAGAGATGAAGATGAAACAAAATTAAGAAAAGGATTCAAGTCGTTGCAAGCAACTTCTCCCATGAGGTAATTCCTTGGCTATTGATTAGTAAGATTGTGAAAGAAATCTACAAGAGTACAAGAGTGAAAGATATTGAAGAGGGAATGAAAAGCAGGTGACAAGAAAAGAAAAGAAACGGCAGTGGCGTGTAGGTGAAAAGAAAAGATAAGAAACGGCAGGTGGGGTGGGATAGATAGGAGAAAGAAAAGAAACTGGCAGAATTTTTTTTTAGTAGGGTTTGAAGTGTTAAAAAATTATATATATTTAATAGTTATTTTCTAAACGGGTTCGGGTCTAATCCTGGGTCGAAATAGAATATTTCCGTATCCGACCTCGCTTTTTATTAGGAATAAATGGGTTTGGATCCGGATCTGGATCGAGTAAACGAAATTATATTTAGATCCATACTCGAAAAAAAATAACAGGTTCAGGTCAAATCCGGACTTAGACTCGAACCGTTGACAGTGATACTTAGGAGGGCCAGAGATTACGAGTTTAAGTTGTTTATTTCGTGTAATCCCACGTTGTAAAGGATGGTGAATGAGGGAAAAGTTGGAGTTTGTGTTTAAATGGATTAGGAGATGATTAGGAGAGGATTGAGGTAAAATAGATTACGTTTAATACGGTGATTAATTGGTTAAGTTTGGGATTGATTGATGGATTTTGTAAGAAGAAAATGCTAGAGAAAGCTAGAGATGTTTGATGATACGTGAAGCAAGCATGGAAGTCAATGCACTTGAATTTTAATACTCACATTGATGCTTGTTGCAGGTGGGAAAAATTGGTGACGCTATTGCTTAGCGATTGCCAATCCAGTCTTAGCTATTGCTTTACTCAAGCTTTAGCCCCCACAAATCTGTTCCTTCAATAAAAGAAAGAAAGGGCAAAAAAAAAAAAAACACTTGATGTGCTATTGCTATATTTCATTTTGAGTTTGCAATTTTTGGTTAACCAGTTGAGTTTACAATTTCTTCGGCCCATTGCTGCATGCCGGATGTACTTAAGGGAGAACTTGATTACTTTTTGGAGGTTTGAAAGTTTTTAATTAATCTTTGCTTTAGTGCATGGGATGCTACTCTCTTTGGTGATGCAACTGAAATGGAGATCTTTTTATTTTTGCTACATGTAGATAATGAAATTTTACTTTGCTTAATTTTTTATTTGTCTATAATAGTTACAGTTATCTCTTTAATATTTATAAGATTATGAGATAATAAGAGATGTTTATCTCTTTATATTTATTTTTTTTAAATGCCAAAGAGATAATATTATTTTGAATATATGTATCTCTTTAAAATATAAATAAAGTGAAACTATTGTCTTGATAGACATACATCTCTTTAAATAATAAAGAGATAAAAATAGGTTTATTTTGAAAATAAGCGAGATGCTATCACAAATCCTATCTTTCTCTCATTCTTCCATTATAAATAGGAAGTACCCTAACGAGAAATGCATAGAGAGACAGACAAACGTATGCTGCAGAAGCTTTGAATCTTCAATCAAGTCTTCAAGTTCTTGTTCCAAGCTCCTTCAAGTTCCAAGTCTTCAATTAATTCAAGTCTTCAAGTTCCAAGTTCTCAAGTTCTTGTTCCAAACTCCTTCAAGTTCCAAGTCTTCAATTAATTCAAGTCTTCAAGTTCCAAGTTATCAAGTTCTTTGACATTTTTGAAGTCCTCTCTTCAAGTCTTCTCAAATCAAGATTCCAAGTTCTCTTCAAGTTCCAAGTCTTCAATTAATTCAAGTTCCAAGCCCTTTCAAATTCCAAGTCTTCAATTAATTCAAGATCTCAAGTTCTTTGAAATCTTTGAAGCCCTCTCTTCAAGTCTTCTCAAATTAAGATTCCAAGTCTTCAATTAATTCAAGATCTCAAGTTCTTTGAAGCTCTTCAAGTTTCAAGTCTTTAATTAATTTAAGATCTCAAGTTCCTCGAAATCTTTGAAACCCTTTTTTCAAGTTTTCTCAAATTAATATTTGAAAAGGTCAAATTTTCTTTCTTTTAAGTCTTCTCAAATCAAGATTTGAACAGGTCAAATCTTTTTTCTTCAAGTCCCTATATCAAGATTTGAAGAAATCGAAGTCTTCTCAAATCAATATTTGAAGAGGTCAAATCTTCTGTTTTCAAGTATTCTTAGATCAAGATTTGAAGAGGTCAAATCTTTTTTCTTCAAGTCTCTATATCAAGATTTGAAGAAGTCAAAGTTGGAGAAATCAAGAATCGATTTGAAAACAAGCCCCAAGCCTTTGATGATCTGAAGCCATTGAAGTCTTCAATTAATTCAAGATCTCAAGTTCTTTGAGATCTTTGAAACCCTCTCTTTAAATATTCTCAAATCAAGATTTGAGGTCAAATATTCTTTCCTCAATGATTTGAGGTCAAATATTCTTTCCTTAAGTCTCTATATCAAGATTTGAAGAAATATAAGTTGAATATATTAAGAATCGATTCGAGAACATGTTAGCGCGTGATTAGCTGAACTATAGGAGATAAGATATAGATCACAGGAGATGTGATTAACTGATATGCTTTAGTGTATCTCTTTAGTATAGGGATTTCTGTAACAGACTTTTTGTATCAGCCTATATTAAGGCTTCTTCCTTGAGAGAATAAATGCAGAGAAAATTTTAGACTTCAACATGGTATCAGAGCACATCATATTCAAGCTCTATTCATAAACCATAACCTTCTTCTAAACTAATTTTTTGGTTCATTCAAAATTGGTCCATGAAACAAGGGATCAACCATGGATGACAAAAACACTACTATAATTACTGCAAACCAAACTGCTAGCCTCAATTGAGTCATCTAACCTTAACAGCTTACCTTTTGGATTGAGGCTGAATGATACAAACTTTAAGATTTGGTCACGAATGATTGAAGTCCATGCTGCGGGATTGAATAAACTTGGCTATTTGAATGGAGAGACCCCAAAAGTAGATGAAAAGAATTCTGGTTACTCAAAGTGGTGCACTGAGGATGCAATTGTGCGAGGATGGCTGTTAAAGACGATGGAACCACATCTCCTTGGCTTGTTTATTGATCTTCCTTTAGTCAAGGAAATCTAGGATTGCATCACCCAAACTTTCTGTGATGGACCTGAGGAATCTCAATATTATGGATCGCGCTACAAGGCCACAGGGACAAAGCAAAATGGACATCTTGTCAATATCTAATATGCCGAACTCAACAGCGTATGGCAAGAAATTCATAAGCGACACCCAATTAAGATGGGATGTGCTACAAACCTCTGAACTAGAAAAGAAGAAGTTTAGAAGGATCAGATATATGACTTTCTTGCAGGATTAGACGAGATGTTCGATTCTGTTCAAAGTGATATCCTTTGAATGAAACCTGTTCCAAGTATTGAGGAATGCTTTAATATTGTTCAATGTGAGGCTCAACGTCAAGTCACAATACTTGGAAAACGGAATATTGGTGAAGGCTCATCCATGGCAATGGTCTCCAAAACTATCTCATCTAACTCTCATATTCCTCGAGCTGCTGAGGAAGCAGAAAAAGATAAGTTGCACTGTAGTCATTGTAATGGTACTCACCATACCAAAGATACTTCTTTTGAAATTCACGGCTATCCTGAATGGTTCCAAGAGAGGCGAAAGCAGAATAAAGCTCGAAACAATAAATGGCTAGCCCAAGCAAAAGTAGCTGATACAACCGGTAATATCCCTGATGAGGCTGCTGGTATGACTTCTATGGCAACAGGAGAAAATGATCATGATGACATGGGTGAATAACTCACTTTAGTCAACCAGATTTCCTTGAATGATTCTACCATCTCAAGTGACACTAACAAGAGTTCTTTTGTATTTATGACTCATGATACGAAGTGGATCATTGACTCAAATGCCTCAGACCATATGAGTTACGACAAAACTCTCTTCAAATACATGACTTCTCCTTCTAAGGTTAGTGTCATGGTAGCTAATGGAAAGTCTACCCTAGTTACTGGAGTAGGATCTATAGCTCTTTCTCCGACTCTTTCACTAAATAATTGCTTACTTGTTCCTGCATTATCAAATCACTTATTATCAGTCAGTCAAATTACAGAACAATTAGGTTGTGTTGTGTTAATGTTTCCCACCTTTCTGCTTGACTTCAGGATATACGGACCTCAGGCGATTCATATGGACATGGTACTAAGAGGAAAGGGTTGTACTATGTGGATGATGTTGCTTTAGGTTATGTTCGCTAAGTTCAAAGTCAGTAATGACAATAAGCTGAAAGAATATATAGGTTGTGGCATCGTCGACTCAGGTCATGCTTTCCTTTGCTTATTTAAAAAAGTTGTATCCATCATTGTTCATGGATATATTCAGAATCTTCTCTTAAGTGTGATGTTTGTGTTTTGCATTAAAAGTCACTAGTACTTCATTTCCTTCAAGTTTTAATAATAGAACTAGCCCCATTTGAATCAATCCACTATAGATGTTTAGGGACCTTGCCCCAGTCACTACTAAATCTAGGAATTCGATGGTTCATTACTTTTGTTGACAATTGTACAAGAATGACATGGTTATACTACTATGCAATAGAAGAGTGATGTGCATAATGTATTTTCTATTTTTTTATCCCATGGTTCGCGCCCAATACTCCTTTTCAGTAAAAATCATTCGATCAGACAATGGTAGAGAATACCTTAACTCTGGACTCTCAAATTTTTTCCAAAATAATGGTATTCTCCATGAAACTACTTGCCCACGCACTCCACAACAGAATGGTGTTGCAAAGCACAAGAATAGGCATATCTAGAGCTCTCCTAATTGGTGCTGGTGTCCCTTAAGCTTATTGGGCTAATGCTGTGGCACATGCAGTTTATCTCATGAATCGGATGCCATCACGTGTTCTCTTCTTTCAAACACCTCTACAAGTACTTGCTCAACATGTTTGGATACCATCTTTGCTGCACCTTGACCCTCATATATTTTGGTGTGTTGCATATGTTCATTTAAAAAAAGACCAACGTACCAAACTAGATCCTTGTGCAGTGCGTTGTGTATTTCTTGGTTTTCATCCTTATTAAAAGGGGTACAGGTGCTACCACCTTTCAAGTCATCACATGTATGTTAGTATGGACGTTACTCTCTCCGAAAAAAATATTTCTTTCATACTAAAGAATCCACCTCCAGTCATCAGGGAAAGATGAAATGTGATGCCTACAGCTGGATTGATATTGACATTCCACAACTCACCGAGCTATCTAGTTCAGGGGGAGTTCAAAACAAACATGTATTTGGTCGAGGGGGAGTTCTAAACCAGGATCCAAGTGCAGTCCTTGATTTGAATATTGCACAGAATCCTGAACATGTGTCTACTAAATCTAATGAACAAGATAGTCATGGTGATACAACCTCTTCCTCTTCACAAGTACACGCTCAAGATCAAATGGGAACGGATGTCCTTGAGGCAAGTACCTCAAAAAATGTTTTTTCACCTGTATTACCTGCTCCCTCTTACTCTTTACCTCCTAGACAAAATCGTGGAAAACCACCTGACAGGCACTTCCCGGATGGAAAAGTGAGATATGCAATTACACAGTATATGTCTCTACACTGAGGTTGTCACCACAACACCAAGCATTTGTGAATGAGATGATGTAATATAAAAATCCCAACAAAGGTTGAGGAAGCTCTAAAGAACCCGAAATGGGCAGAAGCAATGCAAATTGAAATGGATGCACTACAAAAAAATGGCACATGGAATATTGTGCCACTTCCTTCCAGGAAAACGTCCAAGTAGGGTTGCAAATGGATATTCACCCTCAAACATAAAGCAGATGGGACAATTGATCGATACAAGGCGAAGGTTAGTTGCTAAGGAATATACACAGTCATTTGGAATTGACTATCAGGAGACGTTTGCTCCAGTTAGCAAAAATGAATACTATTAGAGTCCTGTTGTCCTTGGCAGCAAATTTTAATTGGCCTTTAAAACAATTTGATGTGAAGAATGCCTTCCTCCATGGAGACCTAGAATAGGAGGTTTATATGCATTCTACCACCTGGATTCAATGCTCCAGATTCAAGTAGAAAAGTATGTAGATTACGGAAAGCATTGTATGGGCTAAAACAATCACCAAGAGCGTGGTTTGGGAGGTTCACAGAGGCTATGAAATGAATTGGTTATCACCAAGGCAACTCAGATCACACTCTATTCATCAAACGGAAGAATGGTAGAGTTACATTGCTCATTATTTATGTAGATGATATGATTGTAACTAGTGATGACACAGATGAAATGAAAAGGCTTCAAGAGTACTTGTCCTCTGAATTTGAAATGAAAGACTTAGGGGGATTAAAATATTTTTTAGGGATTGAAGTTGCAAGGTCCAAAGATGGTATATACCTATCACAGCGAAAGTATATATTGGATCTTTTGTCTGAAATAGGTATAGCTAGAATGTAAACCAGTAGAGACGCCTATTATTCAGAATCATCATCTTGCCATTTACCCAGATCAAGTGCCAACCAACAAGGAAAAATACCAACGATTGGTAGGGAGATTAATTTATCTGTCACACACACGTCGGATATCTCCTATGTCAGTTAGTGTGGTGAGTCAGTTTATGCATGCTCCAAGTGAAGATCATATGGCTGCTGTGATGAGAATCTTGAGGTATTTAAAAGGGGCTCTAGGAAAAGGTCTGGCCTTCAAGAGACATGGACATATAAAAGTGAAGGGATCTACTGATGCAGAATTGGGCAAGGAATATCACTGACCGAAGGTCCACCTCTGGCTATTTTACATTTGTTGCTAGAAACCTTGTCTCATGGCGAAGCAAGAAACAAAATGTAATAGCAAGGTCATCAGCAGAGGCAGAATACAGAGGCATGGTTCATGGGATATGTGAACTCTTATGGCTTAGGATCTTGCTTACTGAAATAGGTTTCAAGCCAAAGGAGCCTATGCTACTATACTGTGACAATCAAGCTAGCTCGATAAATAGCTAATAATCCAGTACAACATGATAGAACTAAACACATTGAGGTAGACCGCCATTTTATCAAAGAGAAGTTGAATTTGAAGATGGTGGACATTCCTTTCATTCGATCAAGTGAGCAGCTAGCAAATGTTCTAACACATGCAGTCTCTGCTGAAGTATTTAACAGATCTTTGGACAAGTTAGGCTTAGAAGATATATTCACGCCAACTTGAGGGGGAGTGTTAGCGTGTGATTAGCTAAACTATAGAGATAAGATATGTATCATAGGAGATAAGATTGATTGATATGCTTTAGTGTATCTCTTTAGTATAGGGATTTCTGTAACAGACTTTTCTAGTATCAGCCTATATTAAGGCTTCTTCCTTAAGTGAATAAAGTAGAAAGAATTTCAGATTTCAACAGAACAAACCTCATGCTTTCGAGTCAGATCTAAAGAAATCGAAAAAGCCAACGAGAGATTGTAACTTATTTTATTAAAATTATATATTTCTATTTGTTGCATTTTTTTCTTGTTTGTTAATTCTGCATACACGAAATTTGTTACGTACACTACAATTTCCATAATGAAGGAAAATGAAAGAAAATGCTTATGCAGGAGAAGAAAACAGCTTCTACTCTCCTTTGGTTGCCCACTTCCCGGCTCAATGTTACCTCAAATTTCTGGGTGCTGGTTTATTTCTGTCCTCCTCAATTCATTTTTTCATATTTCCCGAGAACATGGCTCGCATAGTAACTGTCTTTTTTATGATAGAGTTAAGATGACATTGAATGTGAATGTGAATGTGAATGTGAAAATGGAGGTTCATCTTTTTATCCTGTTTATTGTTCTTGCACAGTAGTTCTACAAACTCCTCTGCAGCTTAGCAACGAAGGAAGAACCCAAACTTTCGGTGCAAGATCTATCAGTAATTTCATGCAGGAGTGTGTTAGGGTGCGGTGCCAAAAAGTTTTGCAATGAGGATTTGGCTCGGTGCTGTACTCTGCAAATTTAGCTCAAGGGAAAAGGAGCTAGTTTCAAATAGGAGTAAAGTCCGTGATGAAGAAAGTTAAGAAATACGGCCATCCTTGTCAAGACCAATTCTTTACGTATCTAACAACTAGTTAACGTTGCCAGCTTGGCTGGCTGATGGAAACTTTACCTGACCAAATCTATAAGATGGATTTGTGCAGGGGTACCCCGAGAATGCCTATAGTTTATGCCGGTGCTTAAAGTTGCAGTGTTGCACTCGTTCTCGAACAACTATTGTGACGTGTGTCTAGTTTTAGTCCTCAGAGGACTACTGCTAACTAAATCGGAGACGTTTCCTTGGTCACCCTCAAAACAGAAATTAAAAAGGAAAAAAATGCAATGCCCATGAGTATAATATCAAATCATTATCCGTGTTGCTTCTAACTGTGGATGGGATATTTCTTTGTGAATCTCGCTTATGGAAGTGTGTTGTATCCAGGGTTCAAAGACTCGGCCGAGTCGCCGACGACTCGGCCGAGTCGGAACCGGATCGGAGCCTAGCTGTCCGATACCGTTCCGGTACGACTCCGAGACGGCTGAATCTTCTTCCTGGACTTGATCCAATTGATTTCCAGACTTTTGGGGTTGATTTTTGGACGGTTAAAATGGTTGATTTGGGGGTTATTTAGTGTTTATTGTTGCTGCAATTTGCTTGGGTTTCCATGGGATGGTGGTTGAGGTTGAGTTGAGAGCAATGCTTCGGTGGTGATGACAAGAGAGGGAGCGTTCCGGCGGCGGCGACGGCGGCGGTCACTTACCAGTTGGGTTCGAGTGGAGAAGAGGAGAATAGAGGAAGACGACTGCTGCTTTTTTGTTTGTGTTGTAAGCACACCCGCGCAATGCGCGCGGTGTGATTTTTTTTAATAATAAAAGCACCCGCGCATTGCGCGCGATGCCTTTTTTAATAATAAAGCACCCGCGCAATGCGCGCGGTGTCTTTTTTTATTAATAGAAGCACCCTGCGCACAATGCGCGCTCACTTTTTATTTTAAAAAAATGCGCGTTCTGCGCGCATGGCGCGCAGACTATGATTTTTTTAACAATTTGAACAGCCTTTTTTTTGTAATTTATCATCAAATTTTTTATAATGTTTTATTTTTTATATATTTTAAATATGTATATATATTATTGTTATGATATATATATATATATTATATTCCGGATTTTTTTATGTATTATTATTGTAATACACACACGCACATATATATACACGCGTTTGTGTGTATATATATATTATCCTTGATATGGGTATATTATTGTTTGTTGTTTTTATAATGTTTTATTTTTATATATTTTTCATATGTATATATATATGTTATTGTTATTGATAGGTGAACATTCAAAATAATATTTGATATATTTTCAATTCTTTACATTTTGTTTAATGTGATTCCTTTTTAAAGATATAGATTGTTTTTTTATATCAATAAAAATGACACATTTTAGAGATTTTATTTACTTATTTTTTTGGTTATTTTTGTGTAGCATGCTTTTTTTTTTATATTTTGAATGATTATTTATAATTTTTAGAATAGAAATTGATTTAAAATGTGCGTCTCACCGAGACCGCGACCGAGACGCCGAGTCCGATGTGGAACGATACGCACCGCGACCGACCGAGACCGCGACATTGAACCATGGTTGTATCCGGCCGTTTCATCATGGATCGATCCTAACTTTGAATCAGGTTATGGTTAAGACTAGATTATCATTTAACAGGCCAAAATGGTTCAAAAATCACTACAAAATTTGTGGATGGAGACTGGTACTTCTATTTTCTTCCTCTTCTTGGATGTCATATTCTAAGAGAATGCCTTTACATATAGTGTCATTAAACATGAACTACAATTGTTTAACTGTCACTTTGAGTTGCTTGACTGGAAACCAACAGCAGGCCTATTATGAATCAATGGCAAAATCTGATCAATTTCATGCAGCACAAAACACCTTCCAGTTAAGAATGGGCCAAAAGGATTCATGTAAACCTTGAAAGAGGGGTAGGAATGATTGGCCCTCCCTGAAAATTGGGATAAGATGCATGCCTTACTTGTATACACTTTTATTTGGTGTACAAATATCGCCAAATATTACGCTCTACCATATTTGCAGTTTATTGAACTAGTGTTCGTAATGATTGAATTAAATATTATAATACTTGTGTGAGATGTAAATTGTTATATATAAGTATGTGGCTTATTCCCATTGACTTTGGGATTGTTGAATTCCTATAGGCCTAACTAGAAATTGATCTTACAAATATTTACGATTAACACTTTGTCTTAGTGATTGAGTGATAAAATCTCAAATTTTAATCAATTTCGCAGTGGTAGTTCAACAACCCGAGTCAACAAAATTGGACCAGACTTTCATAATTCAAAAAATAACAAGCACCTTTGCTCTTCTGAAGGCCCAATTTACCATTTTCAGTACAATTGTCTAGCTACTAGTAATTCATTGTCAGATTTGAAGAAAGAACAGAGATTTTTGGCAAGGTGGTTGTCTTAAAATGGGCATTTTAACCATTTCATGAGCTTCAAAGCTGTTTATTGTCTTTTACTCGCAGAAGGGAAGGCCATCAACCTTCAAGTTATTTCGCTATATTGCAAGAAATTAAATGAGGTATCATACGGCTAGCTGATAGTTTAGGGTTGCCAAGTGCTAAATACTTCAGGGAGGAAAAATTCAATTTACCCTTTCGGATAATGACATTGAAAGTAACAGTTTATTCTGTATTTCCTTGGACTGCTATCCATGGCAACATTAGCTGATATATGACAGTTTGTTTGGCCACTAATCCAGGCTTAAAAGATAACTACAACAACAAGACTAGCGGGCGGCTGTTTAAAAAATTACTACTTTTTTTTTTTTTTTGTAATTCTATATTCTCCCGAGCATATTTATCTGAAACACCTGTCCATTCTTGGCACCACCAGTCATCCCTTTCCCCGACAAAAACAGAGTTTTCATACCACCCCATTAGATTAGTCCACCACCAGCCCATCCTCGAGGGCTCTCTAGATAAGTTGAGTACCGTATACTTTTTCTCTTCTTAATTGACTTGTAGTTTTTTCTTATCTATTTTAGGTATCTTTCTTAATCTTATAGTAGTAGTGCAATCTTTTGGATCAAGATTGCGTTTGTGCGTGTGTGTGTGGGCGTGCATGTGTTTTTCTGGTGTTGGAAATGTTCGAGGGTTGAGTATTTTTTGTTCCCTATGGTAAAGAATCAATCTATGACCTCTGTAGTTTGCACAACCCTTTTGGCCTTTTGTCTTCTTCAATCTTTTTCTGTGGTTTTTCTTTATCATTTTTATGTGTTTTCTTGAAAAAGCCCCATAATTTAAGACCTTTCATTTTAGCTTCATCTGAGTTTTGAACCTGAAATTGCAAAAAAGTTACCATTTTTTTTGGCATAATCAAATTATTTTGGAAAAGGAAGAAGAATAAATATAGAAAAATGTCATCTGAAAGTGACCAAAGATATGCAATGATGGATGAAAAGAAGAGGAAAAGAATGATTTCCAACAGGGAATCTGCAAGGAGGTCAAGGATGAGGAAGCAGAAGCAAATGCAGGATTTGACTGATGAAATGGGCAGATTGCAGGTTGAAAAGAATGGCATTGTGGGGAAGATTGATGAGATTACCGACAAGTACATGCTTTATGCAGCTGAGAATAATGTGTTGAGAGCTCAGAAAATGGAATTAAATGACAGATTAAGGTCATTGAATGATGTGATCAAGAATTGTGAGATGAGTGGAGAAGCTACTCAACTGTCTGATCCTTTCTTGATGCCTTGGCAGCTTTCTTGCTCAATGCAGTCTATCCCTGCTTCTTCAGGGTATTTTCAGCGATGAAATGATGGTAACCTAAATGGGATTCCTTTGCTGTAAATTTCCTTTTGGGTATTGGTTTAGCTTAATTTATGTCTCGATTGATGTTTATTGCATGCTCTGTCTGTATTAGGGTTACTTGACATGTAGCTCTTACATGTTGCTGAGGTCATGGATTCTTGACACCTTTTTGTATATTAGTCTGGATTCTATCAGCCATTTTCTTGACCAATGAGGCAAAGGGTATAGCTCATTATGTTTGTGGAAACAGATATCCTGTATTATAGTGACAGTGTATGATCTTTCTTTGGAATGTATAAGTTAGAAGATTTGTTGAAGTGGAGCTGGAGTAATTCAATTGTAGAATCATTTGGCATTATGTGTTCAACTTCAAAACTGATTTTAAATTAGCTGTTCAAAAGGTCATTAGAAGAAAGATTACAAAGATAATGGATTAACTTAGGAATTTCAAATAATACTTTTTTCTTTGTGGTGCTTTTAAATATTACAAGGTGGGATTTTAGAATGGCAAACGTTTTAGAAGTTTAGGAAAGTCAAAACATGACTTTAGGATCTGGAGATTCTCGATGAATGTTAACTGTCTAAAAATTGTGGGCATTGGCTATTATTGAGACAGAAGACGCTGTGGAAGATAGTTTCTTGGACTTTGTTATTCCTATATTGCAAGGTTTATTGTATACATGCCTGACTTTTGATCTAAACTGTAAAAATCAAGGGGTACCAGTTAACAGCTTGATCCTGGCAGTAATAGTAGTGATTAACAGCTTGATTCTGGCACCTGACAAAAACAGATATTTTGCCACAACACCAAGACCTTTCAGCTGCGTTCTGTACCTAGTTCACTGGCATTTTAGCAGTGTAATGTTTTCCTCTGGCCTGTGCTGAGAGCAAATGTGGAGGATGGCCGAGAAGCAGAGAGATATAGTCCTATAATCCTTTATGTTGTTGCCAATAAATACTGAAGAATCGAAACATAGCAAAGCAGAATATCCTCTACTTTTTTTGCTTTTGCGTGGTTACTTCAACAATAAGAACAAGAAAAGCATACCATATGGAACTCATTATCATATTGTGTTCGCAAATGATTTTTAAAAGTCTGTTCGTAACCCTTTCATTGAGGAGGATCATTTTAATGGTCTTGTTTTTCTTTAATCAGTGATGTGTAATAGAGACGTTGCAGTTTAAGCTGATGTTTGTTCAAGAATTTTAACAGATACCCTTGTTTCTTGTTCATGGACATAACGATTAGCAATAATTTGTTGGATGATCATTCTTCTATAGCCTTCGTGCACCTTTGTGTTAAAGTTGGAGCATCTGCTTGTTGGCAGCTTGATGTCTGTATATTTATGGTCTTCTGGTCTTCAAGCAAATAAAATGGTAGTATTAGTTATTCTATTGCTCATTGGAATTTTGATTGAAGAAACACATAAAGTTCTTCCAGCTATTTATTAGTTTTCCTCTGGAGCTATCTTAACATTAGAAGGTCAGAAATTTTTTCTGCTAGGTAAAATATTGATAGGTTAAAAGGGATAATTTCAGAAACTCCCCCTCAAACCTTTATTGCACTGCCTTCTATATACCAGTTCTATTTTCTTGTGAACCTAAATTTGTTGCGCACAGATGAATAATTCCCAACAGATTGGCAGACTTCGCTTTTAACCATTCCATTAGGTGCTTCTTCCATTCTTTTGCTGGCAACAGAGGCACAATAGAGTTAAATAATCACAACCGCAATCATAACAAAGAACTTTTTGTTGGAGTTTCCTGCCTAATGATCAAAGTATAGATGATGAGATTGAACTTTAGCTCATCAAATTTATGTAAATCATGACCATGCTTAATAGATATGAATGATTGAACTTGGGCTATTCAAATTTTATGGTTTTACTCTCTTAAGAATCATGACCATACTTCAGCAGCTTCATGAACCGAGTCGTGACCGGTTGTTTCCACATCCTCTGGAATCAGTACTATCGGATGGTGCATTGCCACCTAGATTATGGCACCAAATTGCAAGAGCCGTGTATCTTAAGGTTTCAATTAGCATGGTTTTCTTTGCCATCGTTGGAGCTCAAGAAAAGGAACGAGTGGTCTTTTTAGGAGACGGTAATATATTATGATGAAACATTTAGCCCCGTCTTGAGAGGTTTATATAGGGTTGCGAAGAGTTTAACTCAGGAAGATTTGTTGACTTAAGTTTTGATAATGAAAGAATATGTTAACTTAAGTCTTGATAATGAAAGAACCAGGGAATGTAATTTGTAATTTTAGGCGGTGTTACCAAATATTCAAATGCTGCTGTCTCCGGAACATGTTATATAAACAAAGAAGGGTTTGGCGACTTGTTAAATTTCTTTTTCTTTTGATCTTAACGAATATGAGTACAAAGTATCGGTGAAACGATGTCAACAGCTAAATCCCAATAGAATATTGTTTAACCGTTAATGATCTATGATAAAATTTTGTAAATTATTTTCTAGTGAAAAGCACACCACATTTGTATTTTTTGTTCACTTGAGCATATAATCGTTCTAACATTATAATCCTTTGATTAACCTTGTTAATATCTTGAAAAATAAGTCAACGATAAACAGACAAAATGACATTTTACTTTTCAAATTTTTTGAATCTTTTTTTTGAATTCATGTTTCTTTTTTACGAGCTTTAATCTACAGAGCTAAACTCATCCCCAGGATACTAGGCACTCTACTTGAATTGGGTTTAATAGAGCACTAGCCTGAGATAGCCGTTTCAACATTAGCAGCAACCATTAGAAATTGCACACTATACACCATTAACAATCAGATAAATGAGGCTTGCTAACAGTTGTCCTTGAATCATGACAAATTCTTCCAATGAAGAAGCTCAGCATATGTTTTCGGGATAAATTAATGTGAACACATCTCTAAGTCTCTGCTTGTATCTTATTTAGCCCGTGAACGTTAGCATTTGTCAATTCAGTCCCAGGACTTTCATTCCGTAAAGGAAGGAACTATTGGCCAGCTAGTATCAAAAGAGTTAAAGCAAGTCATTGCGTCTTTACAACATCAGAACATGTTGGAGCCATAAAGAATCACCAAAGTGATGAGATTGCTAACTTGAAAAACTCATCGAAGTTTGTCTACAAGTATTGGACCCCACGAAAGACGTCTCGTCAAGGTGAATGGTAATTGGATTTTGACTCTTTAAAAGTGCAAAACAAAACTCCCAAAGAATTCAGTGGCTGGCGGTCAAACTTCTTAACGAGGTGATATTCTCCTCGTGATAGGACTTGTGCCCAAATATACATTTCTTCTTCAAGACTGAGGATGAAGGTAATTTGCAGATCATAGTCTTTTCGAGAACCCCGTTGTTTTGATCATATATGTAAAAGGAGGAGGGAAGATATATTTCTCCAGTTTCATCAAATATCAACACCTTTCCATCTGGGAGTATACCTTCGGGTGCAAATTCACGTTTGCTGGACACTGGAAGATCAAATGTATGCTCCGTCCACATCTCTCGATCACTAACATAGCGACTAATCACTGTTAGAAAAAGATACTCTGATTTTCACAAAAGAGTTCAAGAAATAAAAATGATTGACAATTAGAAAGAAAGCCGAGGCGTAGGATCCCCTGCTGCCCTTAAAAGTGATCTCGCCCCCACAGGAATGTGTTCTGATGCAATATGATTCTCTAGACGGTCACTCTCCAAGGTACAACGGCTGGCCTTTGGTCACATGCACTCGTAAGTTAAGGCTTTAAGCTTGTAATGGATTACTCAATACCACAGATAGAGGAAGAAGAAAAAAAAAATGTTATTCATCTCTCAAAGACATTCCACAAACACATATTTATAAGGAACACTAGGAAATAGATTCATGTACTGTTATAAATACAAGTACATGAATTTAGAAGTTCAATAAATGAACTAATAAATTCCAAGATGAACATGAATGTAAAGAGAATGAATGTTCATAGGTATTTTTAAAGGAACTAGTAATAAAGTACGTGCATTGCACGTGAATATGATGCCTTCTTTTTTTTATTTTTTTTTATTTTCTAGGTTATGAGAAATTTAATTATTTTATAAAGAAATGTATTGGAAACAAAGTGAACAAATTGAAAATTAATAGATTAACTTCTACATCCTCTTCAAAATCCTTGATATGTGTTTTGACGATATTATTATTAAATATTTTTAATAATCTAATAATACATGAGATGGATCATAAGTGTATGGGAATTTTATTTTTATTTTGAAGAGTATGCCCAAAAAAATATTGAAAAACTTAGAGTCCAGAAAAGAATAAATGTTTAATCAATCAGTTCAAAATTATACCACTCAGAGAAAAATTAGGAAGTATTTTTTGCAAAAAATTCAAGAACAATTCTTAAATTCTATACAATGATTATATGAATGCTTCATTTTTAAGTGGTTTTAAAAGGCTTTTTCAATAGTGTATATACATGCCTTTCGATATATTAAGAGAACTTCATAATATTTCTAAATTAAAGAATTCTCATTCTCTTGGACCACAAAAAAAAAATGAATTATACTTTCGTTTAAAACAGTAAACATTTCACTTCCTAAAACAATTCAAAATATGTGAGATGATGCTATTTGAATGTGTTTGGGTGCACAAAGTAAGTTACTTCCCAACTTCACGAAGAATATATTTTATGAGATATTTTTAATTATAAAATAATTCTTTCTAGTACTCTAGATTAGATTTTTTTTCTATTTAATTCTACAACATGAATAGTTGAATAACAAAAGGTACAGAGAACTTATTTTAGGAAATAATATATTTGATTGAACTCAAAATTCTTCCTACTATATTAAATAAGTCACATCTTTGTTCAACTTGAATTTTTTATTAATAATAAAAAAGGATAAATTTCAAAAACTATACAAAAGATACACTTTAGGAGAGTTTACTTAATAAAATTTATAACTCTTGATTATCATAGGTACATTGGACAGAGTCACATTCTTTTCTCGATTTAAATTTTATTGCAGCAATAGTCTAAAAAATAAAAGATAAAAAGAAGTTAAGTAGGAGATAATATTTAATTGACAACTCTTTCTCTAACATTGCATGAAGTCACATTTTTTATTTAATTAATTTGTATATAGTAAAAAAAGGGACAAATATTCTTTTTCTAAACATGTTTATAGTTATTTAAATGCGCATACATAGCCGTTTGGAAGGTGCAAGTTTAAAATTGAAATAATTGAAATGTAAGTTATTTTAAAATATAATACTTCTTGGACTTTATATAATTTTATGAATACCATGTTAGATTGATTGTCTATTATTATTTTCTTAAAACAATTGTTGTTGAAATATATGGTTTGAATTAGAAGTCATAACCATAAACTTTTCAAATTTTTATTTAAAGCTTTGCAGATAATATATAGTTGGCATTATGATAACACTGACACTAAGGTATTTTATCAAATCTATTTTATGTTCAAGTATCATTCTACTTAAAAATTTATATTCAAATTTTTTTATTTATGAAATGATGTTGTTAAAAATATTTTGAAGTTCTTTCTTTACAAATATTAATGATTAAACTTAAAATCTATTTACTTTATAATTTATTATGAATATCTCAACTCAAATGGATACTTGAAATCTAATACATCTTAATAGTAATTATTAATTTGGTGAAAGAAACTTTGTTTAATATGTGTAACATTAGATTCCAAAAACAATTATTTATTTAACTATATAGTTTAAATAGAATACTATTTATTCCATTTAGAATTCAGGTTCTTTATTCAATTAGCGTTTTTAGATTAGTGAATTTCAATTATAATCATTTGCGCATTAGATTTTTAACATGGTTGTAAAAAAAATTAAAAAGAATTTTACAAAATTAACTTAGTTGCCTTCGAAATGATGCAAACTATCATTTTTTTATGTAAAAAAAAGATCCATTTCAATCAAGTAAACTTGTTTTATATCATTGATATGGAAAACTCCATTTTTGTACAAGTTTATCATTTAGTATCCTATTGTATTCATTTATGAAATTGACTTTACAAATGTTTGTTATTTATTTTTATATTTTTTAAATCCTTGTCTAATTGAAGAAGTTTTGTTCAAAAAATGAAACAAAAGGGGTTCTTTCACAAATAAAATTATGAGTCAACGTTAATAGTACTCTTTGAATTATTTCTCATTTTCATTTTGTAAAATCCTGCATCTTGTACTATCTTTTTGTTATGAGTGCTCTATCTATTTTAAGTTTTACATTAAAAACATATACCTAACATTTTTTCATCCTTCATAGATTGTTAAAGTCAATACTTGTGAACCATTTAGATAAGTATGTAATTTGTTGTTTGAACTTTGAACTATATATACAATTTTTTGAATTATTTCATCAATCACCAAACTCTAGCTTGGCATGGATTAAAAAAAAAATGAAAAGAAACTTGCTAGCGGAGTGCTTATTTACAACCCAGATTTTAACGTATTATTTTTTGAATTATTTCATCAATCACCAAAAATTTAGCTTGACATAGATATAATAAAAAAAAAGGACAAAAAGGAACTTGCTAGTAGAGTGCTTATTCATAACCCAAATTTCAATATATTATTTTTTGAAACAACTTATTTGTTAAACATAATACGGTAATCATTTAATAAAATTTAAAACTATGTTATATTTTATTAACTTAATTTAGTAAAATTTAGTACTTTGCTCGTTTTCTTAGAATTTGCAGTGACATTTTTACGAATCATCATCCTTTGGTTTTTAATAAGTCAAAACTAAATTATGAACAAAGGTTAAAGTTTATTGGTATTATTGCTCTCTTGAGGATTGAATTGAAGGGTAGGTAAAGGGTTTTTGTATGGGAAATTATTTTATTTTAATTAACAACAAAAATTAAATTCAATGAAATTCACAAAGGAATGTAAAGAGTTTGTAACTCTACTACAATTAGAACACAATTAATATGATTAAATAGCACATGAGGGTATGTTAGGCATATTTGAAAACTAACACTATAAGGTGCAAAGACTCCAAACAACCAAGACTCATCAGTGCTTTTAAAGAGAGAATAGATATGAATGTAACAATTACTCTTTTGAAGAGTCAATGTATTTGGGAATTTGAAGAGTAAATGTAGTAGGGAATCTATTAATGTATCTTCAAAATATATCTTGAAATTTGAGTCACAATTTCCAACAATCACTGCTTCCCCTGGAAACTTATATTGAAATATAGCTAAACCAGTCCAAAACGTGGTAGAATCCACAACCTACCGGGTAAGGGAATAACTTGAAACATTTCTTCAGCAAGACGAAAAGCAATAAGATGGTTATATTTATCCGTTGCTTCCGTCCAGTATAAAACTCCATTCAAGCATACGCTTCGTGAACTTATTTCCCAAGTTGCAGAACCTATGCTTCTCCATGATGAGTCAATTCCCAGCACAAGAATCTCGCAGTCTAAATTACGAACAAAGAGAGCGCTGTCCTTAGGAATCGTCATCATAATGCTCATAAATGGGACATATTTTGAGTAACTTGTACCGATTACTGACAGGATCAAAACCAAGATGGTAACTACAAGAATTAGCTTCATGTCTTGAAACAGGAAGTTTTCTGCATTCCCGGGTAGCAATGTTATACAAATATGAATACTTGCCGTGGTAAAAACACAGAAGGCCGTTCACAGTGTCGGTGCATCCCATTTTCTTATTGCCATGTATTAGGGCAGGTGATGAGAAAGGTATTTAACAGGGCCATCACACAGCCTTAGATAATAGAAATCCCTTCTTAATTCTTTGTTCCAGTAGTAGGGCTCGGAAATAAGTAGACCTCGAAAACCACCATGATGCTCCTTAGCAAAGGATGGATTCAATATAATGGAATGCCAAAGCCTGGACACGCATTTGAATCGCATTAATGACTTGGTTGGAAGCCATGTTAGGATTTTCCATACCAATTTTACAGGGAGCATACCATGTGGATTTGGTGTTTTTTAGGTTTTCTTTTGTTGTGGTTTTTGGTTTTTTTTTTTTTTTTTGGGGGGGGGGGGGGGGGGATTAGGGTAAGATGAAACAGTTAGACCATCTTGAGAGGTTTATAAAGGGTTGCGAAGAATTTAACTCTAGGAAGATTTGTTAACTTTAGTCTTGATAATGAAATAATTTGTTTAGTTTTGACAATGAAAGAACCAGGGGATCTGGTTCGTGATTTTATGCAGTGTCGACAAACACTTAAATTATGCTGTCTCCGGAACATGTTAAATAAATTGAAAAAAGGCAGCTTGTTAAATTTTTTTTCTTTTTTCTCATTTTTAACATTTTGATCTCAACTGATATGAGTATAAAGTGTCAGTTAAATGATGTCAACGGCTAAACCCCCATAGGATGTCGTCTAACTGTTAATGATCGATGATAAAATTTTGCAAATTAATATTCAAGTGGTTGGCACACCACATTTGTAATTTTTGTTCACTTGATCATATGATCATTGAAACATAATAATCCTAACCTTGCCAATATCTTGAAGAAAAAGTCAAAGATAAACAGGCAAAATGACATATTACTTTTCAAAGTTTTTGCATCTTGTGTTGAATTCAAGTTGCTCCTTTACGTGATTTAATCTACAGAGCTAAAATCACCACCAGGATACTTGGCAGTCTACTTGAATTGGGTTTAATAGAGCATTAGGTTTGAGATAGCCATTCAAACATTAGAAGCAATCATCAGAAATTTCACACTGCACGCCATTAAAAATCTAATAAAGGAGGATTCCTATAGCTGTCCCTGAATCATGACAAATCCTTCCAGTGAGGAAGCTTAGCATATGCTTTTCGGATCAATTAGTGTGAACATCTTTAAGTCACTGCTTATAGCTTATTTAGCCTGTCAACTTTTGCATTTGTCAATTTAGTCCAGGATTTTCATTCCATAAACCATAATCATTTAGGAACCCTTCACCAGCAAGTATTAAGAGAGTTAAAGCAAGTCATTGCGTCTTACAACATCAGAACATGCCGGAGCAATAGAGAATCACCAAGTGTCCTGATTGGTAGCTTGAAAAGCTTATCAAGATTTGTCTACAAGTCTTGAAAGAGATGTCTTGTCAAGGTGAATGATAATTAGATTTTGGCCTCTTTGAAAGTGCAAATAAAACACCCAAACAATTCAGGGGCTGGCGGTCAAACTTTTTAATGAGATGATATTCTCCTCGTGATAGCACTTGTACCCGAAAATGCGTTCCTTCTTCAAGACTGAGGATGATGGTGATCTGCAAATCATAGCCTTTTCGAGAACCCCGTTGGTTTGATCATATATGTAAAAGGAGGAGGGCAAATAAATATCTCCGTTACCATCAAATATCAACATCTTTCCATCGGGGAGCATACCTTCAATTGCAAATTCACGTTTGCTGGACCATGGAAGATTGAATTTATGCTCTGTCCACATCCCTGACTCTCGACCACTAACATAATGACTAATCACTGCCTCCGTTGAAGAATCATATCGACACATATGTCGAAGTATAGCTAAGCCGGGTCCAAAACGGGGTAGACTCCAGAACATACCTTGAGGTGTGGGAATAAATTGAAGCTTCTCTTCAGTAAGACGAAAAGCAATAAGACGGTCATAGGTAGCAATTGGTTCCATCCAGTATAGAACTCCATTCAAGCATACACTTCGTGAACTTATTTCCCAAGTTGCAGAACCTATGCTTCTCCATGATGAGTCGATTCCCAGCGTAAGAATCTCGCAGTCTAAATTACGAACAAAGAGGGCGCTGTCCTCAGGATAATTGGAATTGTCATCATAATGCTCATTTATGGGACATATTTTGAGTAACTTGTACAGATTACTAACGGGATCAAAACCAAGATGGTAACTGCAAGAATTAGCTTCATGTCTTGAAACAGGAAGTTTTCTGCATTCCCGGGTAGCAATGTTGTACAAATACGAATACTTGCTGTAGAAAAAACACAGAAGGCCGTTCACAGTGTCGGTGTACTCCATTCTCTTATTGCCTTAACTTAGTGTCAGGTGATGAGAAAAGTATTTAACAGGGCCATCACACAGGCTTAGATAATAGAAATCCATTCTTGATTCTTTGTTCCAGTAGGAGGGCTCAGAAATAAGGAGACCTCGAAAACCACCACAATGCTCCTTAGCAAAGGATGGATTCAAAATAATGGAATGCCAAAGCCTTGACACGCATTTGAATCGCATTAGTGACTTGGTTGGAAGCCATGTGAGGATTTTCCATACCAATTCAACAGGAAGCACACCATGTGGATTTGGATGCAAACAAAAACGACAATAACTTCCCTCTTTCTTCACAGTGGCCTTTGGTAATCTAGCTTCTTCAGTGATCAGCTCATTTACAACATCAACTACTCTTGGAAGTGGCGTTCTATACAAAATTTGTCTTCTTAAAGGCTCAAATTCTGATCTCAACCCCATAAGGAACTGAAACAAGCGTTGCTCTTCGCGGAATTTTACATAACAGTCCAAATTTGTTAATTCCGGTGGCTCCATTGCATCCAACTGATCCCATATTCCGGTCATAAGACTATAAAATTCTTGAATGCTTTCGTAGCTGCCATGAACTGTTTCCCTTAATTCATTCTCCAACTTGTATTTTCGAGCAAAATTGATTCGATTGAAAACTCTTGATAAATGATCCCATACTTCCTTAGCCGAACTGAACTTTGCAAAATGCTTGCCGATTGACGGCTCCACAGAGTTTTTAATCCAAGTAACTATTCTGCCATTAACCATATCCCATTCAGACAAATGCTTCGCATAATATTTCAATCCCTTCATCAGCCGGTTTCGTTATGGTTCCATCAACATATTCCCATACCTCTTTGCCAATGAGAAAACTTCTCATCAAATAAGCCCAATACGAGTAGTTGGAACGACCAAGTTTGACAGAAACTACCTGACTCGACTCAGAATCCATAGCACTTTCAGCAAATGCAAGTATTAGAATTTCAAATTCTCAGACACAAATTATCAAACAGTTGGTTGGCGCAAAAAGAAACAAACTCAGGACCGATATACGCCGTTCAGATAATAAAATCCTAGTAACATTTCTAAAGGGCAGACGACAGATTCCTCAGGAACATATATAGAACAAAGAATCAAGCCAATTAAGGAGCAATGGCGCTGGAATTGGACGGCTATAGTTTTTCATACAGACGGGCTATAACATCGGTAAAGTCGGATCATAGGCAAGATCTGAACTCAATATGAATCACTGTTCCTGCTTAATATAGTATATGGGCTCACAAAATAGTATTCGTTATTTACATACTGACATGTCGGAATTAATTAACAATATATAATGTGTGTAACGCTTTATGAATTTACCGCTGGCAGTAATTCTTCCTTGCCGCATCAAATTAAGGTAACTATTCATGTGATTACTTTTAATATGGTGTATTTTTATTTTGAAAGTCATTTTTTATTCATAATAATTAGTTACTCAAGCAAATTTTTTGAATTTTGATTTATACCTTGTTAATAATTTTTAGGCTTAATTTCAAAATACCTCCTTTGTAATGCTGGGTAACAAATGTCTTTTATCTATTAAAGGGGGTAATTTATATACTTTTTAAATACATGAGGTAATTTGTTACTAATGAAACATTACAGGAGACGTTTTGCGATTTAGCCTTATTTTTATATTTGGCTATCTTTCAACACCATTTTCTTATGTAAGTTATCCATGTTTTTGATGTCTAAATAATTAAAAATTGAAGATGTTCTCTAATTATATCAGTAACTTCATCTTGACGAATTTATTGTTATAATTAGGAACTAATTTCGTGTAATTATGTTCCCAAAGATTATATCTTTAATCACATGGTAAAGCTTAATTAAGCATGAGAAGGATAATTCATCTATACATTTCTGTGAAAAAAAAAAAGAAAAAGAAAAATTTTACAGCAACATGAGATAATAAATAAATGTCTGAAATATTAGTCCAGCCAAAGTGCATGCTTAGCTCTCGCCTCAGCTGCTTGACTGACAACGTAACACAATCCACCTTGCTGATCAAACAACAACTGTTTACAGTGCATTTCTTCCAAATCCTCTTCCACCTGTTTCTGAATATTACAAAATGACCGCATGTTCCACATATTATGACAAAGATTGTATGTTTAATCAAATGGTGAAGCTTAATTAAGTTAATTTTAATTTTTTTGCAGAACCAAAGTTGACAATGGAGTCTACGATGAATGAACTGTGATTTTCATGCATCAAGATTACATTTGTCGGTGTAATGGAGGAAATAGTGCATCATTATATTGGAAATCAGAGCATCCCAATCACTAGCTGGAAAAATTCTTAGCATGTATCAAACGTCATAGAGTCAGAAATTAAATGATTCTATCATCTTATAATAAAATCAAATGAATATAATTAAAATCATTTACCTTGATCTGAGACCGATTGGATATTCTAGTTAATGCCATTTATAAATTAAAAAAAAAAAAGAAAGAAAGACTATTCCCTTGGATCAGAATAATTAACTAGCAAAAAACCGTTCTGGATATCAAAGCCAATTAGCCAACAAGGCAACATAAGAACACAACATAAAGATACAAAAAATAACATTGTGACTGATCGTTTGAATCTTATAAAAAGAGATGGGTGGTGGGTTAGACTATGATTATTCTTTTTTGTTGGTCATTAGGAGGGCCGAAGGCCAGTACATTGTACCTAAATCTGGCGTGGTAAGCCTGCTATACCATTGCTTAACAAACTTCGTAGGGATGGGGGTGGGGAGGGGTGGGGGTGGCTTCTATCGACACGAAGGGCACGCGTCACAGGGACATTGACACACGCAGTATATATATAAACAAGGACAAAGCTTGAGCTTTGTTATGTCTACCAGTGAAGTTAGAAATGAGCCAGTAGTTATTGAAGAAATGTTAGTACTAGTGGATTTGTTGAGGTTTGGGTGGTCTAGCAGGTGGGATTTTCTCATTCCTTTTGGTGGCTCATTCCCGATTTCAGCAGTTGACTGGTTGGTCGAAGATGGTTCTCCATCAAGGTTGGAACCAAGTGCAAATGCCATGAAAATTGAGGCTATGATGAACAGGGTAAATTTTGTCATATCGAAAGTTGAAAATAGGGCGTGGTTAGGGCTTTAGGAGTTGGATGGATCGATGATGTAACATCTTCTTGGTTAGGAGGTGTTTATATAGACTTGGTGAGAGAACCTTTTTTGTGATTTGATGGAGAAATAGCAAATTTGATGCCATAAACTCAGGTAATATTGAAAGCATTACTTCGGAAACTAGGCAACAAATAGGCTGTTTCTTCTTTCACACTATTTTTTTGATTGTTGGAGTAACAGATTTCAGATTCTGAAACTTGGCTTTTTTCTTTTATTGCATTTTATCCTCCTCTCCTCCTGTCTTTTGTCCTATGCTTGAGAACATAGCACTTATCAAAACGTACGTTACAACTCTCATATAGCTGAGAAAATGAAATGAGAGTCGTGAGAAAAAAAAAACTAATACTAGTGTGACCTGATTTAAATCGTCCTGACAAAAATTTTAGATTTTTCTCTTTTCTTCAAAATATATTCAAATTGGTCAAATCAGTGGCTGCCAAATTTGGGCTTCAAATAAACCTATCGAGTTGTAAAATTTGCATCTTAAAAGATTGTTGGATTTTTAACTTAGAGAAGAAGCTCAACGTGTACATTTTGTCTTGACACACGAGAGAAAGAAAAAGAACGTTTTGATGGCTTGAATTTCGTCTCCTGGCATAATATATTTATTATTCATTAAAATGAAACATACCTGTTACAATTTTGTATTTTCTCATGAATCAAGTATACTGCATACATCATATACATACAAACCACACCCACATATAGATAGATAGATAGAAATAAACACACAAAAAAGTACCTTTAACAGGCCAAAGTTATTTATTTTCCTAGGGCATGATTGCTTTTCTCTTGCTTAACTCATAATTTTTAGTTGTGACTAAATAAGCAGGCCAAAAAATACCCATGGAGTTTGAAAAATTATCAATGCCTTACCTGTTAAAATTCAGTAATTTATTAAATACATGTTGCACGAGTCACAAAAACCATCACAAAAAACAACCAAAGAAAAAAATACTAATAAAGGCATCAAACTGGAAATTTCATAACCAAAAATTAGCAGATATCAGCAATGAGCAATAAAGCACAACATAATTATTCAGATAACCATAGAACCAACGAATAGTGGCTTCAAGCATGGTTTAAAGTCACGGTGACTGCATATTTTAAAACAATTTTCATTTTAAAAATTATAATTAGTCATTCAAAATATAAAAAAATATTAAACAAAAGTAACCAAAAAAATTAGTAAAGAAAATCTTTAAGATGTACTATGTTTACCGATGTAAAAAATGTGGTATATATCTTCAAGTATTCAATGCAATGCCATCACAAACAAAATCAAAATAGCATAGAAAAAGTAACAATTATAGAAGTAGATGGAAGAGTAGTCAAAAGATTTAATTTTTTTAAGGCATGCCCACGCATTATAATTGTTCATTATAATTGTTTCTCAGGAGAATTGAAAATAAAAATGTCAAAAGATATTTTGTGATGTAGTATGTCCATATTATATAACTAAAAGTCTTTTGTAGATTAGTTGTTTAGTAAAAATATTCAATTTTGTTATTTTTATTTCTTAATCTAAACTAATATCCTATTTCTTTTCTTAATTAAAATCCTATTTCTTTCTTTTTTCTTTCCTTTTCTCTAATTCCCCCTACCTCTCTTTCTTCATCTCATGCTGATTCCCTTCTCCCTTCCCTCGGCAAGTCTCCCGTCTCCAAGTAGAATCAAAGCAGTTTCGGACCAGAGGGCTTTGTTCTGATGACGACTTCGTCGAAGAATGACTCTGTTCTGATGACGACTTCGTCGAAGAATGACTCGACTGAATCTTTGAATCATGATTACAAGACAACAACTTCTTTATCAACAACCGCAAGAGGAACAGGGACACATGCACAAGCACTGCTAGAGTACACAAGTACATAGTCTCCTACTCATCTTCATAGAAAAGTTAGCTGTTGAACTGTTGAGGTGTGGGTGGTTGTGATGCGAGAATCTGATTTTTTTCTGGCGGGTCATTTCCAAGTTCACCCGGCTGCTTAGCTATACTAGGGTTCAACCAAAATGCAAAAACCAAGACAATTGAAACTATTGTTAGCTGAGAGACTTTAGCCATGTTGAAAAATGAGAGGAAGTTGGATTTGTGGCAGTTGCCTTAATTAAGAGCGAATTATATAGACTTAGCAAGGATGACTGGATTGGAACGAAGATTTGTATCTTTATGTAGTGGAGAAACAACGAATTTGATCATAAAAGACTTAATTGTTAGTGTATGCCCTAAAACCAAGTTGGTTTTTGGGATTTTTATTACGCTTATTTCGTGTTATACTTATATATGTGGCATTTTCTTTGTCATTTAATACTTGTTATCAATATTAATTGTTTATTTGATAAAGTCCATAGAATATTAACTGTAGTATAAGAGATTGTAAGAGTTACAATGATGAGACTCTTATTACACATTAAGTTATATTCTTAAATATCCCTAGTCGTAGTATTAATGAGATTGGACATCATTAATATGGGAAGACTAGCACATACTTTGCCTCTACTTATGGTAAGTAGTAGTTGATCTCGTCAACTATGGCGTGTGACACCTAAGCTGGTATGTGGATGCTTGTTAGAGAACAAGTTCATTGGATTGATCCGCCAAGAGTTACTATTCATAGTGCTAATGAATTATACTCTTAATGGCAATGGTGTAAGTGATCCTTAGACTTGAGATTACCATGGTATCTTGAGTGTGAATTACTATGCTTTGACTCTATTGCTCGGTGCTCGTAAAAGAGTAGCCCATACGGTAGAGATTGGGTATAGTATGAAGCATGGAAGGATAGTGAGTAATCGATATAGGATTCACCACTCCTTATTATAGGAGAGTATATCCCGGATTGGCCACTTGTTGAAATATGACTTAAAGAATCTTTTGCGCAAAAGTGAAAGTATGACTTGAAAGAGTTTCAAGGTTATACTTTTATGAAAGTTGTATTTCGGGAACAAGAAATCATTAATTAGTCATTTAAAGAGTGCGCACTACACTCTTAGACTAATTGGGATATAGTGTGGTGAAAGGATATTAATTACACGGTAACATTGTCATTGATAGGTGTAGTCTACCATACGACTTTCCTATTCACTTGGGTGGTCATGATGCATTGCTAGACGCCACTCATGATCTATAAGTGCAAATTAATTAATTAGGGAATTAATGATAAATTAAAGTGTTAATTTATCTGGCTCTTAATTAATTAATTAATGAGTTATAATTTGTACTTATTGCCAACGTGAATGGAACCTAATGGGTCACACACAATAAGAACATGGTCTTTGGGTTAAATTGTTATTAAGATAAGTATATGATACTTATGGGGTTAATTTATGTGATAAATTAACTTAAAGGACTTAATTATAAATATTCTAAGTCTTGATGGAAATTAGTTTCCTAAAAGGAATTAAGAAGCTATTTGGTTTCCTTTTGGAATTGGTTTCCTAAAGGAATAGGATTAGCTTAAGGTAAGCTTCCTAAACCTTCTTGGTTTCCAATTGCTCTTGTTTCCTTAAAGACTAGGATACTACATCTATAAATAAGTCCATGCCTTGACTCTTGGAAGATTGATGAAACATAACACAAAATTTAGAGAGAGAAAAATTGAGAGCTTGGTGGCGTTTTTCTCTCCAAGAAAAACGCCACACCTCCATCCCTAATTGTTAGGGTTTCAACTTCTTTCTTCTTCTTGTGTTCTTCATGAATATTCAAGGGAGCTAGCACTCAAAAGGCAAGGCAAGCAAGCCCAAAGGTTCCTAAAGATCATGTTCGTGTGGATACCGTTGGAGGCTCGACACTTGGAGGGCTTTTCATGGTAGATCAACACCTTCATCAAATAGGATCTTGCCCTTTGAAGCATAGAAACCTTCTATGCTTGAGGTATTTGTGCTAAACACCCTTTAATCGTATAGATTACATCAAAGAGTTCCATGGCTAAGGTAATAAATTTTTAAATTTTCCGCTGCGTTACTCCCCTTATTACCTTACATTAATCATATGCATTTCACCTGCCATTAATACTACATCTTCTTTCTGTAGCCAAAATCATCTGATACTGTTCTACATGTAGTGTGATAACTTACTTGTTTTCAAAAGGAACAATAGGTCATCACGACTTTATTATTATCTTGGGTAAATTATATTTTACCCTCCTATGGTTTTTGGATAAATCACATAACCCCCTTGTGGTTTAAAAAGCTATATATCACCCTTTTGTAGTTTGGGTTAAAGTGTCAAACTAACAGAAATCCCCTTCCATAACAGAACATGAGTAAAATGTCTAAATTACTCTAGTGATTAACTGTTTCATCTCTATTTGTGCATGTATATTTTTAAAAAAAATTTACACTTTACCCCTCTATAATTTTCAAAAGGAACCACATAACCACCTTATGGTTCTAAAAGTTATATATTATCCCATGGTAATTTTTAGTACTCGTATGGGGTAATTTGGACATTTTACACACAGACCATTATGGAGGAAATTTCTGTTAGTTTGACACTTTAACTAAAATTACAGGAGGGTGATGTATAACTTTTGAAACCATAAGAGGGTTATGTGGTTTATCCAAAAACCACAGGGGGGTAAAATATATTTTACCCTATTATCTTTGTAGTAAAACTTATCCCGTACTTCACACAACTTACCATTCACTTGAGCAAACTTATCTTTCGTTTTCATAACTACCAATGAAGCAAGGAGAAAATGCAAGGATTATTCTCTATGAATTTGAAGCTGAGTTGCCCATTGCTAATGCAGAAAAGTGTTAATGATGTTCAAAAGAAAGTTCAATAATTAAAGAAGGCAAACCTGAATAATTGTTTTTCTAGCAATTTGAGAGTTAACCCTGCTAATCAAGAGGCATTCTCATCCGTCTGAATTATCCATGGATATAATAGTAAAATGCCACTTAGAATGTCTCAAAGCGTAGACATATTCTTAAAAAAATAACTATGACATTCTAATTCACCATTCCGTTGTAGACATCCACTTGTCTTTGACGTGGGTTATATATGGTGATCAACATTCTAGCCTATTATAAAGACTTTGAAATCCTTGTTGCAAGCATAAACTTGAACGTAAAACTTGAGTGAGTATACAAATTTTTAAAACTTTTTTTTAGCAAGTTTTTAAAGCTGTAATGGTGATTGATTTCTTGCATAAGAAATTGCTCGTAAATATATTAAATTACTAACTTGTGGAGCCTCAACTTAATTTTCAAATATTTTATACAAAGAACATCCATTAACCAATATGAACACGTACAACGGTCGAAAAATAAAATCCATGGCAGCACCAATGGGCTTAATTTATAATTATCTAATTTTACTAACTACAGAAATTCAGAATGTACAGAAGATAAGTTCAAGTCCACAGCAAAATCATTGACGAATTAACCCAAACACATTGATGAAATAAGATCACAGTTGAATAAAGAAAATTTATACAAGGGCAACAAATCTATTCGTCGTATTTGGACCAAGAATACGTTGGTATTTGTTGCCGAAGTAATCACAGAGAATATTGTGTACTTATTAGTATTAAGGGTATACTACACTTTACCCATAAGTGGTTCTCGAAAAAATCACACGACCCTTTATAGTTTAAAAAATTATACATCAATCCTTTATGGTTTGGGTTAAAGTGTTAAAGAGACGGAAATTGTCTTCCGTCACGACTGGGGATAAAATGTGAAAATTACCCCAGTATTTAACTGTATCATCTCTTTGCTTGCATGTGCTTTTTTTTGGGCAAAATACACTTTACACCCTGTGGTTTTTAAATGAACCATATAACCCTCTTATGATTCTAAAAGTTACACATTAACCCTGCCCATTTTAATACTTATACTAGGATAATTTGGACATTTTATTTGGACCATGACAGAAGGCAATTTTTATTTGTTAGACACTTTAACCGAAACTACAAGAGGGCGATTTGTGGCTTTTTGAACTATAAGAGAATTAGGTTGCTTTTCTAAAAACCACAAGGGTATTGGGTATTTTACCCTAGTATTAATAATGAAAAGAATATTTGTAATTTTATATAGTAACGTAAGAGCACTGCTTTTGTACATTAAGAATTGTGGACAAGCAGTTTAATTGATTTTTGGCAGTCAGAATATTTTACTTCGATATTTATCTATGCATTGTCGATGACCTAATTATTATAGTTAGTTTAGCACTTTATTTATAGTTATGACGCTTTATTTTTCCTCAAGGGAAAATGGAGAAGAAAACCACACAAGCAAGCAATATTACGTGGTTGCTTACGAAATGAGAACCCGATCAAGATTTGGACTTGTTTGGCTTATGATTAGATATTTGTTATTTAAATTAGCATAACCATAAGAATCACAAGGACCTGTATGTTTTATATCACTTTCTCTGGAAAATATCATGGTTTTTATGATTTTCACAATCCTAATTTAGATTGAAAAATAAAGTTGGCTTGTCAATTTTAGTCCAAGAGTTACCAGTCAATTACAATATATTCTTAGAATGTCATGGTTTTGATCACGTGCCTTTGATTTATCTTTAAAATTCATGTTTAATTACTATTATGCAAGATCATCATTGAGAATAAATTTGGAATCATATTAACTGAATCACGATTTAGATAATGCTCTTATACATAACCATCTGTTACAATTTGATTCACGGTGTCTCTTTCTCCTTATCTTTTTTTTTTAAATTAGAAAATCTTAAATTATGTTAGTAATTACACTTGATTATATGTAACTGCCAAATAATTATTCGTCTAAACATTAAGTTTCTATTTCATAAAACTCTCTACATATTTATCGTCAAAATATAAAGGAAAATAGGAAAATGATTGTAACTTATCTCCAATTTGCAAACAAAATTTTACTAGTATATTATTGTACCACCTACCAACGCTTAACTAGTCACACTCATTTTCTAGTGATTTGTTTTCTTTTATTCTCTTTCCTTGGTCTCCATCACTTCATTTCTTTCCTTAGAAAATTTCTTACACGAACTCAATTCAGAATTATCCCACCATTGAATTTTGTGGTCTAAAAAAGAACTACGCAAATATGGTTATATTAGCAAGCATCTTATGATCGAGAAAGAACTCCGAAAACAATCTTACATCAATGTACATTATTATAGTCACCTAACTCTCTTTTGGACCACAAGATCCACAGGTGAGACGGTAGACTAATCTATATAAAAATTTTCCCTCTTACTCCTTTGTCCATTCACTTAGTTTGGGACGTTGAGATTTTGAAAGAAAAGAAAAGAACATTGGAGGGCGATTTGTGGCTTTTTGAACTATAAGAGAATTAGGTTGCTTTTCTAAAAACCACAAGGGTATTGGGTATTTTACCCTAGTATTAATAATGAAAAGAATATTTGTAATTTTATATAGTAAGGTAAGAGCACTGCTTTGGTACATTAAGAATTGTGGACATGCAGTTTAATTGATTTTTGGCAGTCAGAATATTTTACTTCGATATTTATCTACGCATTGTCGATGACCTAATTATTATAGCTAGTGTAGCACTTTATTTATAGTTATGACGCTTTATTTTTCCTCAAGGGAAAATGGAGAAGAAAACCACACAAGCAAGCAATATTACGTGGTTGCTTACGAAATGAGAACCCGATCAAGATTTGGACTTGTTTGGCTTATGATTAGATATTTGTTATTTAAATTAGCATAACCATAAGAATCACAAGGACCTTTATGTTTTATATCACTTTCTCTGGAAAATATCATGGTTTTTATGATTTTCACAATCCTAATTTAGATTGAAAAATAAAGTTGGCTTGTCAATTTTAGTCCAAGAGTTACCTGTCAATTACAATATATTCTTAGAATGTCATGGTTTTGATCACATGCCTTTGATTTATCTTTAAAATTCATGTTTAATTACTATTATGCAAGATCATCATTGAGAATAAATTTGGAATCATATTAACTGAATCACGATTTAAATAATGCTCTTATACATAACCATCTGTTACAATTTGATTCATGGTGTCTCTTTCTCCTTATCTTTTTTTTAAAAAAAATTAGAAAATCTTAAATTATCACTACAAGAAAAAAGGCCTATAAGGACACCTTAAACTGTCAGTGTAGAAAGCTTATACCGACACTTTTTTTTTTCCCGACAGTTAGGTCAAATGTTGTCCATTCTCGCGTGGGGATAGGTCTATGGCATGTACATATGTCAGGAAAAGCCTTTAACCTGACAATAGGAACATTAAGAAAATGGTGTTAGCCTGTCAAGCACAATTGTCAGGACAATGTAAATTTTAAATTATTATTTTTGGAGTAATTAGACATTTATGACTGCTATATAAACTGGCTTCTATGACACCTATAGGTGTCATTATAAATTTTTGTTGACACTTTTAAGTGAGCTTTGTTATTCATTTTGGCATATTTGCCAATGGGTATGCTGACACTTTAGAGTGCCAAGATTGTAATTTTTTTTTTTATTAAACATAGCAGAATGACTATGGCATACACAACACACCTGCAATTGAACAAACAACACGTGCAATTGAACACAATACAACACACTTGCAATTCAACACAACACAACTGCAATCAACACCAATTTGCATTCCTCAATTCAACCAATAATCATATTCATCATAATCTTCTCAAAGTCAAACACGAACAATAATAAGGAATAACTGGAAACAAACACAGCAAACCATAGACTAGTGGATACCATTCATAAACAAAAAAAGATTGCAATCACCAATTGAATTCCAGTATTGCTCATAGAAACCAGAAAAGAAATGCAATCACATAGTTATTCTAACATCTAGAGATCATTGGCAGTAGCATATATACCTAAGTCACCAAAAAGCACAAAGTTGTCCTAACAAAAGTTAGCATTGCCAATAGCCTATCTACCAAACACAAGTCACTAAAATGCACAATGTTGTCTTAATAAAAGTCAGCATTGCCAGTAGCCTATCTACCAAACAAAAGTCACCAACAGATATTAGCTTAACAAATGATTTTTGTACATTAGAAGGAATCTGAGTTCGTATTGAGTTCTAACAGATATTACCAAGAAGCTTTGCCAAGAAATGCATTCAAGAACTTCCACAAGATGACCACAATTTCCAAATCCTTAGTGTACTGTAAATTTGAGTGTACATAGATTGGGGGAAATACTAAGGGTAAATGCAAATACAAATCAAAGAGTTTATTAAGTGAAATTTAGAACAAACAAATTTTATGGGTAAAATAGTTAAGCCTTTAAGAATGCAATCATAGGTTTCATGAAGAAAAACATGCTAATCACCAAAACTAAAGACAGAACCTCTAATTATATATGTATGCAAAATATTTGACTTAGGGTATATGTAATGCACTATAATTACGCAAAGCTAGTAATCAAAGGAAAATCTGAGATAAAGGAAAATGTAAGCAAGAAAAATTAAAATCAATCAACATAAACAGTTCATGACCACATAATTGAACTTCTTCCTTAGCTTGCATAGTTACTTCCTCCAGTTTCATCTTAGATGCCTATGTGGCATGGAATAAAATCAAATGTTCTCATTCAGATGTTCAATCCAGGTATGTCATTCAAAGAAATGAGCAAATGAGTCAAAAAGATTTCAGCTGCATGTGCTTCCCTAATCAAACAATTGGCATCACTATTAGATTTAAGTCTTATTTGTGGGGTGCCTTGATCAGAGTTCTTAAAACAGAAGAGTCAACTACATTAACTGAAGTAAGGCACATCTAACATCATTAGCCGAACTACATATCTCGTCGCCTTGTACAGATGCATCTTCCTAAAATTTATTCCTTAATTACGCCATAATATATTACAAAAGTAGATAAAGTAAATTCCCAATAAAACTAGATGAACAATGTTCTATGGGCAATAAAACTCTTGCAGCTTTAGAGAACTCATCACCACATGCAAAGAGCTGTAAAACATGACCATCATTATATAAATAAAAAGAAAAAGAGAGGGTGGAAGAACAAGTTACAAGAATATACATATATGTGTATGTGTGTGTGTCATAATAAGAAAAGGACAGAAATATTGTGAAAAAAACAAAACAGTTTTCTCTGCAGTAAAAAATTAAAATTAGATAGACAAAAAGAAGGGCATGGGGAGAAATGAAAAAGGAAGAAAATGTACAAGTTTGTCTTAACATCACATATTCCAGTTAGATGGAATCTGTTAGTATTTGCACGCTTGAAAATAACAAGCTGATTCTCTAATCAAACATCAAAACTCAAAAGCCAATACTATAATCAAAATTCCAAATTGAATTACAACCATTAGCGTAAGATATTGTCGAACAATTCATTATATTGTATATCCTAATTTAAAATCCCAAAAAAAGAAAAAAGAGCGAGACCTGAAGTTGTAGAACCACGCAATCTTCTGTATCCAAAATCTGAAAAAGGAAGAAAAAGATACATCAAAAGCATCAAATTTTGGAAAGCAAGTTTCATGCTTATTTTCAAACTTTAAATGCTCGTCTTGTTCTCTTCCTCAACAGGAAACAAAATACATTCCTAAAACCCTTAAAAAAATCATCTTTTGGGTCACTCAAAATAGAGCCTTTTCAACTTAATACCATCTAAAATCACAACCAATACATTCTTTCAATAAAAAATTAAATAAATTTAGGACAATAAAATTAATTAAAAAATAAAAATCACCTCCACTAGCCAATAAAATTAGGCATAATAATATATCTGATGGGCTAAAACTTGGAAAAAAAATACAAATCACAGAATATAATAAGAAGAGGAGGAAAAAGAAAAGGACCAGCTGCTATTGGATACCTTTATAGCCTTCAGATTAAGGTAAAGAGTTGAGACCTGAGACCGAGAAGGAGAGTAGAGGGATAGCCGACGACGGCGTTGGTCAGCCACACCGTCTCAACCCAGATCTACACCGTCCTTCTCTTCCTTTTGTCAGCTACCTAAATCTCAATCCAAATGATGCATTTTTTATAGAAAGACAAAAGATTGGTATTAGAGAACTCAAATTAGAAAGAGAGAGGCCGAGGATTAGAGAACTCATATAGGTTGGAGATTTTGTGGATAGATTTGGGGAACAAGATTTGGAGTAGTGGCAGATCTTTTTTGGCTAATTGTGTAAGTGGCGAATCATTTTAAAGGAATTGTATACCAAATACAAAACGGCGTCGTTAAGTACAAAAATTTGAAATGCGCTATTTTTTTTCTCCTCCCGCGCTTTCTCACCCTATTTTTTTATATGTCAAAAATAAAACTACGTAGTTTTATGTTAACTTCTTATTAGTTTTACTGACATTCATCCCAAATGCCCTAATAGCTACCCTAATTTGACATATCAAAATTTTCAATTTTAAAAAATATAAAATAAAAAGCAATGATATTTGGTTCATGTTGTTTTATTATGACACTCACTTTTTTTTGTCTTTATAAAAGATATATAATGGCACTTACAACAAAGTGTCATTATAAATGTGTCCTAATAGACCTTTTTTCTTGTAGTGTATGTTAGTAATTACACTTGATTATATGTAATTGCCAAATAATTATTCGTCTAAACATTACGTTTCTATTTCATAAAATTCTCTACATATTTATCGTCAAAATATAAAGGAAAATGGGAAAATGATTGTAACTTATCTCCAATTTGCAAACAAAATTTTACTAGTATATTATTGTACCGCCTACCAACGCTTAACTAGTCACACTCATTTTCTAGTGATTTGTTTTCTTTTATTCTCTTTCCTTGGTCTCCATCACTTCATTTCTTTCCTTAGAAAATTTCTTACACGAACTCAATTCATAATGACCCCACCATTGAATTTTGTGGTCCAAAAAAGAACTACGCAAATATGGTTGTATTAGCAAGCATCTTATGATTGAGAAAGAACTCCGAAAACAATCTTACATTGATGTACATTATTATACTCACCTAACTCTCTTTTGGATCACAAGATCCACAGGTGAGACGGTAGACTAATCTATATAAAAATTTTCCCTCTTACTCCTTTGTCCATTCACTTAGTTTGGGACGTTGAGATTTTGAAAGAAAAGAAAAGAACATTGGAGGGAAAAAATGTTAGTTTTAATTTTTAGTGGGAAAAACTAAAACTTTATGTGTTGCAAAATTAAGGGACAATTTGCGGTAACCGACGCTGGAGGCTTTACTTGAGCGATAAAAATCAAAAAGAACTCGGCAAAATTAGAAAAGAAAAAAATGTAGAATAATTGGCAGCATAATGTGATTTTCAAACTTATGTTTGTATGCTTGAAAAAGAGAAAAATGATAAAAGAAAGTAGAATAGTCGGTAGCACAACAAATCCCAAAATTATTAACGTCTGTGAGGCTACCACTAATCAAAGGTAAAATCAATATTTATGAGAAAAACTTTTTCAAATTATTTTAATTTTTATTAATTGCACAATTGTAGTGTGCCTTAATTACTAGTAATGTATAACGGATGGATTCCACAACAATTGTTCAATGCCAATTGCCAGTCATGAGACTCTCAACACCCACAAATGCATGGACAATGACACGAGCAAAATATACATCTACAAATCTTCCTACCGACGCTAGAATCCTCCCCAACGGACCCATTGCCGAGCTTTGCATCGTAGAAATGTGCGAGTCTAATTTTTTCAGGCGGGTCATTGCCAAATTCAGCCACTTGCACAGATGCAACAAGATTGGGCCAAACAGCAAAAATCAAGATCAGTGAGACTATGGTCTGCAGGGAGGTTTTGTCCATGTTGAAAGTTAAAAATAGGATATCTCAAACACAAAACAAAGAAAGTTGAAAACAAGAAAAAGTTGGGTTTTACCAGAGTTGAATTAAGAAGGATTTACGCAGCAAGAGTGCCATTAATTAGGATTACGTCGAAGACTTGTTTTGACTTAATGAAAGATCCACTTGAGACAATTGACAGCGAATACTTTCTATACTCTTGTATGTGGTAAATGAGGTAATTCTCAATGTGCCTAGAGATGTGATGTATTCAAAGTGATAATTGAGAGAGTAAAATAAAATAAGATTTTCCACTCTTTGTTATAATTTTGAAAATTTAATAATAAGACATGCCTCGAACAACTGTGTATGCCTGTTATAAAATCTTAGTGATATTTTCTTAAAGTGCCTCAGTTACTTGAGCATTTTGCCTTGATCTTTTGGTTCCCAATTCTTTCTATTATATTTGTGATTAGTAAAGGGGTAGATACAAACTTAGATGAGTGCAAAAAAGGGATCAAGAGCTTATCAGCATATGCGGGATTTTAAAAAAAACAAAATCAAACAATTGAAACATCGCGAAAACTAAATTGCGCGAATCGCAAAAGAAGGATGACCGAGATAATTACTAATGTCAAGTTAAAAATTTTAAATGTATCAATTCGGATAAAAGTTCACATCTTTGTGAACCAATAAGTATCTGACCCGATCTAATTTTAGAGAGTATTTTTGTGCTTTTGCCCATTAGAGCAAACATTGTACTACCTTGATTCTCTCATCTCCTCTTCATTTGCCAACTCTCGTAAACATCCTTCATCTTAGTTGATATCCAACACCGCCTCCTCTTTCAGGTTTACTTCAACATTCTTGTCTCCTCATCATCCTCTAACTCTCTTCCTTGGCGTCCTTCTCCTCCATATCCTCATCTTTCCAGCGTCCTCTTTCACCATTTTCAACCATGCCCTCTATTACTCCTCTTCCATCTTCAATCAAAACCCTTCTTCACCTTTGCTCCTCTTCCTCCTACTTACCCTTTCTTTACACCCGACAACAACAGCCGCGACCCATGACCATGATATCTCAACCCTCTCTTCACGGCTAGGGATGACAATGAGTTATATCATGTTATTATTATGTCGTGTCAATATCTTGTTCATGTTAAAAGATTTCAACCCTAACCTAACCCATTAGTATCGTATCATGACGTGCTTATTAATAGGTTGATACGAGTCAACCGATTAACCGGTTAAAAAATTTATATCATAACAATTATTTGTAACATGATCAAACTTAATTATAAGATTAAAACCATTAATCTCAAATTACAAGCATTCATTCTTTTACATACACTACAAGAAATTAAGCCTTTAGCTACACACATTATGTGTGGGTAAAAAGACCTTATGTGTATAAAAATGTCTTTACCTACACATAAAATAAATGTTAGCAAATGTCGCTATTGTCATGCGGAGAAATGTTTTTACCTACACATATATTTATGTGTGGGTAAAAATAAGATCTATACCTACACATATATGTATGTTGGTAAATCTATAGTATGTGTGGATAATTTGGTTGCCGATTGTGTGACGATGACGTGGACGATGACGTGGACGATGACATGGATGATGACAAAGCATCCATGCTGGCAGAGTGTGTATGACGTGTATCTACGTGGCATATGATGTGGCATACACGTGGCATGTGAGGTGGCATGCCATTTTAAGTGTAGATAAAACTTTGGATTATATGTGTGGGTAAAAGCATACAATGTGTGGGTAAAAATCTACAATGTGTGGGTAAAAAGAGTACAATGTGTGGGTAAAAGTTATATAATGTGTGGGTAAATGGTTTCAAAATGTGTGGGTAAAAATTACAAAATGTGTGGGTAAAACCTTCATATTATGTGGGTAAATTTTGCACTTACATTAATGGACCGTTCATATGCGTGGGTAAAAGTATCTTATATGTGTAGATAATATTTCTTAAATTTATAAGAAACACATTTGTATGTGTGGGTAAAGCTTTTGGTATGTGTGGGTAAAGCTTCCCTTATGTGTGGGTAAAATTACAAAATGTGTGGGTAAATTTTGCACTTACATTAATGGACCGTTCATATACGTGGGTAAAGTATCTTATATGTGTAGATAATATTTCTTATATTTATAAGAAACACATTTGTATGTATGGGTAAAGCTTTTTCATGTGTGGGTAAAGCTTCCTGTATGTGTGGGTAAAGCTTCTTGCATGTGTGGGTAAAGCTTCCCTTATGTGTGGGTAAAGTTGTGTATGTTAATGTAACCCTGCCTGTATATGTGGCTAAAAGTATATGAATGTGTAAGTAAACAATACCTGTATGCAATTGAAATTTATATTACACATCACATATAATAAACCACAATAACTAAATAAACAAACAAACAATGTCAATAACATCATCCAAACACCAGTATCCAACATTCAAGCATCAAAACAATGTCAATAACACCATCCAAATGTCGAAATCAAACATCCAAAAGTATCACAAAGCATAGCTTGCTAAGCTACAATATGAGTATCACGAGTACATAAAAAAGTCAAGCAACGTCATCATGATTGGAATTAGCATCAACAAAGTCATCGCCACTACTGTGAGAACGAGAGTAATCAGAATGGTGAGAGCCCGGGTCAATGTCTCCTGTGACGGGATGAGATGGTCCTGAGCCGTGATCTGATGGCACATGGGGTACAGGTGGAGGAGGGATAATGTTCTTTGCAGCCAACACATGCTGCATATTTTGAACTGTGCCCTCAAGCTCGACAACTCGATTCAGTAGCTGAGTGTACGTAGGACGCCCAAAATCTCCACTGCTACCTGTGGTCCTAGAAGTGCTAGGTGACCGTCCCCAACCAAACAAACGAACTGAATGTCGTCCGATGACTCTCTCCAATATCTCTTTGTCAGTCATCTGCTCAACGGAATTATCCCTCCTCAACTTCATCATTTCTTCCTATTGAAGTAAATAACAAATATTGGATTGTATAAATAATGCTTTAAAGCTACAAATAAAAAGTAATTAATTGAAGAAAAAAATTAACTTACATATGTAGCAGCTGCCTGTGGAGAAGTCCAACCCCGCTCGGAATGCCAATGTCGTATGCGCCAAGTCTCAATTTGGCCAGTAGGAGCATCCAAATCAACTCCTCGGGCAACATGATGGCGTGCTGTACTCTTGGAGCCATTTCTAGATTCCCATTTTCGTTTGCCACGAGCTTCGGTATTCCTCTTTGACCGTTCCTTAAAAAAACACAAAAAATAGATCTTTATTGCAATGTTAATCGAGAAAATAAATAACAAAATAAAAATCTTATATGTTACAAACACAATGAAAAGAAACATTCTTTTAAGGACCGACAAACAACATGTCAATGGGGCCAACTATAGACTTTCTCTATTCCAAGAGAACCACAAGTTAGCAACATAAAAGCTAAGTTTACATATGTAGGATATGCAACACAAAAATGAATTATTCATTACATAATATTTGCATGAAAAGAATAAAAGGAACACAGTTTACCATCAGATAAATAACATTTAAAGCAACCCAAAATCAATACAAGTTCATTGAAATTGCACAATCAGGCAATAACTCCCAAATAATAGATACAATTTATATCATGTCCATGTCATGGAGAACGAGTTTCAAAGAACATTAGATAAAGAGCTTAAAATTGATAAGTTGAAAAATATTAGAGGACAAAAGATCAGGATGAAGGCGTATAGATAGAAACATTCTTTTTCGTTACCACAATCTTCTTTACTCCTTATGCCTCTATTGGATGACAAATCATCAGCCCTATCCTCAAAGGAAGCAAAGGCAAACAATTTGAACACCATACTTTTTTCTAAATAGGGAAACAATCAACTATTCTAAATAAAGAAATTCTTAGAGCAATTAAATATGGTAAAAAACTTAAATCATAAATTGTGAAATAAATGAAAAGATTTAGAAAATGAAACTGAAGGAAAACATGCTCAAGTCAACATACGAGTGGACATTGTCTTAGTGTTTTTGTATATATATAATTGATTGATGTTCTATTGTCTATAAAAGTGAAATTGCTCCCGAAAAAAAAAATTCCTAACTTCTCCTTTTTTGTCCTTCGTTGTAATTAAAGATGAAGCTCTTTGCTTTAATTATCTTTGTTCTACTCCTCTTTGCCATAGGTTCATTTTTACTGTTTGAATTGCAAATACAATTGTAGGGAAAAAGTCTTTATGAGTAGAGGTTGCTTCATTGCATGTATGAAAGCATGTAAATGCCATCAACAGTTGCTTCATTTGAATTCATTGTGTCAATTATTTTAATCACTATAATACTAAAAATTTAGTTGGCTGCTGTTGTAAAAGTTCACAAAGCTTTTCTTGTTGTGCTAAGGTGTATTACTACATTATTTGGTTTTAGCTCAAGCAGACGTTTACTGCATATTCATGGCTTTGAAGCTACCGGTGGCTGTCCTGATGAGCAGCAATGTGCTCATTCCTATAGATCATTTCAAACATTCATATCATCTCAGTCTAGAAATATTTGACTATTATACTCTATACATACATTATGGTTGGGAGGGCATACGATAGTGGTTTCCAATACCAGCTTCTTCCTTTATTCTAAAGCTATGACTTTGGTTATGTTTTGTAGAAGAGAGAAGAAAAGGAGCTGGTCTGCTGGTGTTTTGGGAGGTTGCCATTCAATTTGTTGCACATGGGAACAAGGCTGTCCATTCTATTACTTCTTTTTGCTCTCTTAGTAGGGGCATATGCCCTGGTTGTACCAAACCATAGGTGATCCACCCTAGGGCTCTTCCCTTAATCCTGTCCCAATACAACCAAGGCATAACAGGGCCATTTGCTCCACAATGGTCCGCTCTAATTTCATCGAAAGATCAGCTTCGATTTCATACTGGTCTTGAAATTGTGAGGATGCCCTTTTGATGCTTTATATGATTCCACCAAGTAATTAAGATACATGAAGAGAGGAAAGCATGAAAACTTCAGTCACATTTAGATGTTTGAGCTATTGTGATCTCTACAGCTTCACCATCCAACAACATGAAAACCGCAGTCAAATTTTCGTTATAGCTTAAAAACATCAGGGGCCTATAACAAAGAGACCTTGTGCTAAGTTAAGCTAATCATGTGAGGCTATTAATTGATCAGGAGCCGTAGCCATTGAATACTCCATAATCAGGAATTAAAGACCAATTATGTTTTTGTTGATTATTCCAAAAGATTGGCATGTAACCTACCTCATCCATCTTAATTGTCCACCAAAAGGACGCTTCATAAGTGATTGTCTGTTTGCATATGCTTCTAAAGGAGTTTGAAAGCATGGATTGCTTGCATATCCCACTTGGCATCTGGAGTGGGTTGCATGATTTTTTGTTTCTTGCCTTGTTTTATTAGGAAGTTTATCGTTGAAATGACTAAGCATTGAACAATTAATGAACACTAACAAAAATCCTCTCAAAAAGAACAATTTAATATACATAACACAAACTGAATGCTATCATTATTTAATTATACTGATTATTATTATTTCTTTCATTTTTTGGGTCAATTTTGATGCTAATAATTTCCAAAATTCTTACCTACAAGAGTTTTGAAATGTCGTTGCAGGAATTTTTTATTATTATATCATTTCAAGTTACAAAAGAAATCACTTAGTATTGAGAATATAGTGATAAGAAATGTCGACTTTAGAGATTTACCAAGATTTACCAAACAAAGGAACAATAATACTTATGGCATGCGTTGCATTGAGATTGACGTATTTAACATAGAAAATGACAGACAAGGACTAAGGACAAGAAACATTCACCAAATAATAAATGGAGTGAAAGAAAAGTACTTATGTAACAATAATGTGAAAACAAAAAAGCCTCACGCATTCGGTCACCATTTGAAAGAATTTGCAAGTTTACTTTTCATGTTTTTTATGTCAGATACATATGTACTTATGTAAAATGGTAAGGCAAATAATCTCTAGTAGCATTAAACAATTGACTTTTCCTTGAAATGTACTACATTGACTTTTCCATATAATTCATTGTATTCTTCACACACACACACACACGAAATGTATTATATCTTTCTTTTGAAGTTTTAATACATAAAGCAAGTTCCCAGATATTGGTCAAAAAGAAAAAACAATGAGAGAAGAAGGTAAAGATAGGGTACAAAACTCTCCTTTGACTAACTTTTCAGCAAGAAATCATTCGCTTCCTAATACTACCAAACATTTCTTAAAAAATCTATAGATACATGATAGGAGAGGATCTCACCATCATAAATTTTAAGCATGAAATTCAAAGCATGTTAAGGAGTAGTGTATTATGCCTAAAAACTTCCAACCAACAATGACAAGCATGCATGAATATTCTAGCTAGTTAATTGGTAGGAATCAAAATACATGCCAATGCCAATTCAAATCAAGTTCACCAAACTATTTATCATGGTATGAAATAGTAAAAAGTCATCAAATATATGTAATATGTAAATTACCTTATATGTACTATTGGTCCAAAGGTCACAGAGATAGTCCCAATCCTCTTGGCTAACTTCTTCAGGGCACTTACTCTTTGCCATAACAGGATCTTCTTCCCCGCCAACCTCTTTGAAGTGTGCATGCAACTTATATTTATGGCCTCTCCAAGCTCTTTGCATTTGCTTGTCGATGCATTTTCGAACATCCGCATTCTCAACATTAATATTGAAAAGTGTCTAAATACCAAAAGAAAGAAATATTACAAATGTGGTCTTTCAATGCTACTCTAGTCATAAAATTATCAATTATGATGTTTAAAATTTTATCAAATTTGAAAAACATAAAAAAATACTTACTTCGAGCTTGTTGCGAAGTGGTCCTCTGACTTCAGATGGAACGAGTCTCCAGTCCTTATATCGTAAGCTGCAATGCTTGCGAACAATATACCCGATCTCATTGTTGAAAAATTCAGCGTTGCTGCAGATGGCTTGCATCAATGCGAAGTCAAACTCTATCGTCAATCTGTCCTTTGCATTTTTCATTGCTTTGCGAGCTCCATGACCACAAGTAATGCCACGTTTGGAGGAACTTTTTTGTGTATTGACAACGTCAACTTGCGGCTCCGTTGATGCAGATAGATCTACAAATGAAATACAAACAAGATAAAATATTATCCATTTGAAAAATGGTATTAATGCTAAAAGCAATATGTTAACATTTTTTATAATTAACTAACCAACTTGTAGCCCCACAGATGTATTTGCATCTGTAAATGAAGTAGAAACAAGTTAAATAACAAATAACTTAAAAACAAACTAAGATAAATTACTGCTTTTATAATTAACTAACCAGTTTGTGGCTCTACCAATGGGGGGGACTCTGTAAGTAAAGTAAGAACAAGTTAAAAAACAATTAACTTAAACAAAAAATAAGATAAATTAATGCTTTTATAATCAACTAACCAGCTTGTGGCTCTACCAATGGAGGGGACTCTGTAAGTAAAGTCAGAACAAGTTAAATAACAATTAAGTTAAACAAAAAAATAAAGATAAATTAATGATTTTATAATCAACTAACCAGCTTGTGGCTCTACCAATGGAGGGGACTCTGTAAGTAAAGTAGGAACAAGTTAAATAACAATTAACTTAAACAAAAAACCAAGATAAATTAATGCTTTTATAATTAACTAACCAGCTTGTGGCTCTACCGATGGAGGGGACTCTGTAAATAAAGTAGGAATAGGTTATGTAACAAGTAATTGAAAAACATAACAAATATTAAAACAAAACAGCTATATTTAATGCTCTTATATAATGGATTAAAGCAATCTTCTATGTGGATTAGCTAACCAGCTCGTGGCTCGACGAATGGAGTTGAGTCTGTCAATGAAATATGCACAAATTAGATAACAAACAATTTAAAAACATTGCTACGTGGATATAAACAAAACATGTTATATTAATACTTTTATAATTTACTAACCAGATTGTGGCTCCATTAATGGATGCAAGTCTGCAAAAAAAGTGGGAGCAAGTTAATTTATATATAGCATCTACTTCTAAGGATATTTTTCTATTAGCAAGGATTGATAAGTTCAAACCAGAATGTGTTGTAGTGGAAGAAGTAGCACGCCCACCGCATCGCCCACCACGTCCTCCACGTCGGCCACGTCCTCCACGTCGACCTCGCCCAACCATCTGTTTCAAAACAAGGAACATTATGGCAAATTAAGACATAAGTGATGTTAATTTTAAATATTAATTAAAACTAAGTACGAAAAATTAAACAATGTCAAGTCACTATCAAACAATTATAAATAACAAATAACCTTTTGTATAAGAAAGTCATGCAATATCGTCATCATAAATATGAACATCTGAATCATCAAATTCATCATCAGTTTCAGATTCTAAAGTTGCTTCATCCTCGCAAAAAAGTCTACCCTCGTCCTCACTATTCTCAATATCATGTAAGTTCTCTCCTCGATCATGAAAAGAGGTTTCTTCAGAACGTAGTTGAAGGACCACATCATGAGGTACAGTTGTTGGTTCCACATCTTCGCGAACCAACCTGGATGTATCATCTGCGTCTTCCATTAGATGAAAAGATGGTAAATCATAAGAATCTTCCTCTTGAAAAACATCTTCATGAATGTTATCCTCATCATCTTGCTCAGGTATATCATAAATACTTCGATGATTTACTCGTTGTACAACCATCCAATTCTTTCCCCGAGCACGGTTATTCAAATAAAAAACTTGTTGCGCTTGTGTGGCAAGAATAAATGGTTCTTCTTTGTACCAATCAGATGTAATGTCAATTGATGTTAAATTATTATCAACCACCATTCTCTTTCCCCTTGGATCACTATTATACCACTTGCAACGGAACATGAATACCTTTCTTTGATGAATGAAATCCAATTCCAAAATTTCAAGCAAAACCCCATAATAAACAACATCACTATTCTCATCACCACCCCATGTACAAACGCCACTACATTGTGTCTTCAATTTGTCATCACGTTTCTTGCAACGAAATCTAACACCGTTGACAATGCAACTATGCCAACTTGTGTAACGATCATCCGCACATTGTGACAATGAGTACATATCATCATTTGCTTTCGGATCACCATTGGCTTTAAGAATTGCCATCTGTTATAAACAACTTTATTAGATATTTTAATTTGAAATTTTTATCAATATATATATTTATCATGCTTACCTTTTTCTTGAACCAAGAAGAAAATTCATGTTTTTGTACACCCTCAATATCTTCTGCTTGTACATTTCTTGAGCGCAAAACTTCCTTATGCTCACTACATTTAAAGAATATGTTAGTATTTACATCAAAATGAACTAAAATCTTTATTGAGAATGCCATTGGAATGTTCCAAACTCACTTTATGTAGTCATCAAGTTCGTCTCCGCAGTTATTGAGAATGTACCACTGCACCATATTGCCATCAACCCCAAGCTTGCTAAATGTAGGAGACCCTAAAGTACGAATTTTGTTGTTGAATAACTCTATCTTGTATTCTGCAGTCGGTACATCCCAATTACGTTCTAAACGAGTGAATCTCGTCTCAGAATCACGTAAATAACGAGACAAAAAAGTAATAGCCTCATCAACAGTGTATGCTTCAGTAATAGAGCCATCAGGGTGCGCAAAATTACGAACGTATCCCTTGTATGTACCCATGCAACGTTCAATGCCAAACATCCATCTCTGACTGACTGGTCCTCCAAATAATGCTTGCTCTGGCAAATGCACACACAAATGCACCATGACAGTAAAGAATGCCGGGGGAAATATCTTTTCGAGCTTGCACAACAAAACAATGATGCCATCCTTCATCTCCTCAAGTTCTTCAACATATAAAGTTTTGGCACATAATTTTTGAAAAAATTGACAAAACTCTATCAATGTTGCACGTACTTTCTTATCCAAAAATGAGAGAATGGCCACAGGCAGTATTTTTTGAAGTAAGATATGACAATCATGTGTTTTCATACCTCCAAGTGTATTAGACTCTGTGGCACATCGGCTGATGTTCGATGCATACCCATCTGGTAGGCGAACTGACTTGATAAAGTCGCAAAACTCTGCACATTCTATTTTACTCAATGTGTAATTAGCATGCGGTTTCACAAATTTGCCATTCATCTCCCTCAACCATAGTTCTCGACGAATGTTAAGATCTTCCAAGTCTAGACGTGCTTTTGCAGTATCCTTCGACTTCACAGGATCGTCTAGCAAGGTCCCTATGATGTTGTCACAAACATTTTTCTCTATGTGCATGACATCAAGATTATGACGCATCAACAACTTTGACCAGTAAGGAAGCTCAAACAAGATACTCTTTTTCGACCAATTTAACTCATCAGCCCCGCGTTTACGCTTTCTGTCCCCATTATTAGGTGCTTTACCAGGAGTGCATAAAGGTACCTCCTCTAATTGTAACAAAATATCATCACCAGAAAATTGACGAGGTGGTCCTCTTCTTTCTGCTTTGCCATTGAACTCTACGCTCCTTCGCCAGGAATGTGTATTGCTTAAGAAGCATCGATGCCCTGTGTAACATTGTTTTCCACGAATTCGACTTGATCGAGTGTCTCCAAGGCATATTGGACATGCCAATTTTCCCATAGTGCTCCACCCAGATAAGTAGGCATAAGCAGGGAAGTCACTGATGGTCCACATAACTGTTGCACGAAGAGTGAAATGAGACTGAGAATATTCATCATATGCTTGAACTCCGTTGCACCATAAGACTTTAAGCTCATCCACAAGAGGTCTTAAAAAGACATCAAAGTCTTTACCAGGAGACTTTGGACCTGGAATTAACAATGCTAAGATGTAGTTGCTCTTATGCATTGTATGCCAAGGCGGCATGTTATAGGGCATCAAAATTACAGGCCACAGACTATGTGCTGTTGTCATATTGCTAAACGGATTGAATCCATCTGAAGCTAACCCCAATCGCACATTCCTTGAATCAGCAGCAAATTCAGGATATAAGTCATCAAAATGTTTCCAAGCCTTCCCATCAGCAGGATGACGCAACACCCCAGGCTCTTCTCTACGAAATTCCTTATGCCAACGCATGTCTCTCGCCGTGTGCCTTGAAGAATAAAGTCGCTTCAGGCGAGGTGTGATAGGGAAGTATCGCAGCCTCTTATGTGGCATTTTGTTACGAACATAGCGACTATTTTTGCAAACAGGACACACGGTGGCATTTCTATCTTCACCATAAAAGATGGCACAATCATATTGACAAACGTCAATAAGTTCATACCCCAAACCTACTTCAGAAAGAAGTTTTCTGTTGTCATAATAGTTTTGTGGACAACTATTACCCTTTGGGAGTACTTCATGGAGAAGTTTTAACAACATCTCAAATGAATTGTCACTCCACTTATTCATCACTTTTATGTTCATTAGCTTCACAACAAATGTCAAAGCAGAAATTTGGCATCCCTCGTATAGTGGATTATGGACAGCTTCATATAGCTTCTCATAACGGGCCTCTTCAGCAGTTGATCGTTCGTTTCCATCTAAATCATCCATAGGCCCTACATTGAAAAATTGATCACCAAAACCATCATGCAGTCCTGCTCCCAAGCCATCAAGTTCATCCGCCACAAAATCCTCATCGCCCACATTTTCCTCGTCAATTTCTTTCTCACCATGGTACACCCATCGTGTGTACGAGTCATTGATTCCCACTCTAATCAAATGAGCTCTAATAACATCTATGCTTTGATGCCTCGTATTGAGACAATCAAAACAAGGGCATAAAGCTAACCCCTTAGAATTCAAATTTTGTTTGGCAACCTGAATAAACTCCTTTATCCCCTCCATGTACTCAGGGGATATCCGATTCCAATTCTTTACCCACTGATGATCCATATTATCTATGTGTTAGCAACCTAAAATGAGGCAACGGTAAAGTTGTTATCGTTAAATTATAATATTCTTGGAGTTATTATTATTCTCACATGATGCTAATCCATGAATTAGGAAGGAAAGAGCAAATGAAGAGTAAAAATCAGCTCCATATAAAGTAGACAATTGACCAAATAATAAAGTATAAAGTTGCTACTTTTGTAATTAAATTGCGACGATATCAAGTTATCTAGAGATGTGACAAGTCATTGTCGGTTGGTGTTAATCAAGTCACCTAAAACATTGTATGCCACAAAAGAGTCCCAAGTCATATATTCAATGATTGAATGTAGACATTTCCTGTGCACATGTCATTTGCACAGGAATATTCCACTTGCACAATAGTTCCACCAAGAGGGAAAATGGAAAGATGAGTGTAAACTTCCCTATAAGATTCTAAGAAGAATCACAACTTCTTATGGACATCAATATCATACAACTTCATTTAACAATTTTTCCTAAGGCAAAACTCATAAAATTTGCATACTAAAAGCATGAAAGTAAATTATACACATAGTACAGAAATTACGACAAGTTACAACACATAAAACAGATAGTAGATTGGAAAACACAGAACAACATGAAATAAGAAGCATAAACATACACCAAACACAATAAAAAAATGATAAAATACTAGCCTTGACATCAGTTGGTTAGAAGTAACTTCAACTACAACTGATCGTCAATATTTTTCAAATCAATTGAGAACAAAAGCAGGTCCACTAAAACAAGTGCTTCATGTAGATCCTAGTACATTCTATCAAAGAGCTTATGGTAATGTATAAGAAGAAAAACAATTTCTTTCAAAAAAAAACAAGAAAAAACAAATAGATCCAGTTTCAATTCCTCATAATTTCAAAGGTACAATTTTAAAATCACTAAAAAATAGTTCTAGCTTTGCTTACAATTGATCCACCTTCCAGTATCTTGTCAAGTTCAGTTGATCTTGTATCAATCTGAATGCTTTCGAGCACCCCGAGCACAGAGTTGGGTGGCACTGGTGAAACCTGAAGGCAACAATTATGATGTTGTTGACATAAAACTATACTTCATAACAAGTAAAAACAAGCAACATCGACAATAAAAAACATAAACATATTATAAATAAAAACTATTCGAAAAAGAAAAAACGAGAGAGGACCAAGAACCAAAACAAGGAAATAACAGAGAGGAAATATAATGCTAAACCCTCAACTTAGTCTCTCATCAAAATCTCATACTATAAAGTAATGAAGACAAATTGAACCCTGGCAGACTATGCCTGCAGTTGCAATTAGCATCAAACCAAACCCAAATCTGGCCCAACATAAGACCATATTTCCAATACCCAGCAAAAATTCTTATATAGAAATAGAACAGCCAGACGAAATGTCTTTCAATAACACGCAAAAACAAAGACGCAGACAGCGTATGTTGAACCCATGCCACATTCACCATCCCTAAGGCCCTGTGCCCCATTCACCATCCCTACGAACCTTCAACATCAAACTCCATCAGTTTAGCCATCGTTCTATATTACATAAAACATCAACAAGTAGTAGCAGAAGTTTTCACAAGGAAAAATAGCACAACTACAGCAGTTATAGCTAGAAAAAAGTAGCAGTTATATCTGCAAAAAAAAAAAGCAGTTATAACTGCAAAAAAGCAGCAGTTATATCTGCAGAAAAAAGCAATTATAGCTGCAAAAAAGCAGCAATTAGTATTTGCAAGCAAAAAAAAAGCAGTTATAGCTGCAAAAAAGTAGCAGTTATATCTGCAAAAAAAAGCAGTTATAGCTGCAAAAAAGTAGTAGTTATATCTGCAAAAAAAAAAGCAGTTATAGCTGCAAAAAAAAAAAGCAGTTATAGCTGTAAAAAAGCAACAGTTATATCTGCAAAAAAAAAAGCAGTTATAGCTGCAAAAAAGTAGCAATTATATCTGCAAAAAAAAGCAGTTGTAGCTGCAAAAAAAAAAATAGCAGTTGTAGATTAAAAAAAGAAGTAGTAGCAACTACTACAAAAGCAATAACATTAGCAATTACTCAACTGTTAGACAATACCAAAAACTTGCTTGCATTCACACTCATCATATCACACACCCCAATAAGGTTGTATTCTTAGGCAAAAGGTGATATTAGACACTCATCATATTACTCAACTGTTAGACAATACCAACTGGAGATCGTCTATTAGGATAAAAAGATGAGGTACAATTCACACACAAGTGCTAATAATAGTTGTACAAATTAATTAAAAGCATAAATTCAAGAAGCCAAACAAGTATACAAATTATTGCTCGTAAAGCACTTCTATTATTATGCTTGTTTAATAACACAAAATTATCATGAATAGCCAAAAACAAAAATAATGTAGTACCAGAAATAAGTCAGTCATTTGATCTTCGATCCAACAATGATGTAGATGCATCTTTTTTTTTCTTCTTTTTATTGACCAACGAAATAAATGACATCTTTCATTTATTCTAGCTTATCTTAACGGAATTCGTATATGCAATTGAACCAAAAAAAAGGTAACAAAAGAAACATCTTTTAATATTTTTGTTAAGTTTGATTCCTTCACAAAGTACTCAATCTTTGCCATACATCATCATTTTCCTCACAGTTGCGCCAAAATTTCATAAAAATCTCAATATTCTGGCTGCAAGTAAGATTTAACTTCATATTCATAATAGTAAGCAAATTAAACATAATTTAATATGGTAAGCCAATGAAAACAGAGTATGAACATGCTTTATACAGAAGACTACTGCTAGATCTAACCATTTCTGGTCACTTAAAATTCTTAATCACTTGACTTATTATATGGTAAGTCAATAAAATAGCGTTTTCCTTGAAATGTCATAATCACTTGGCAATAAAGTTACTCATTGAAAAGTTTTAACTTCTCATTTCTTGTAAACTAATTTTAAGAATTCATGAGAGAAACTCAAACTTGCTTAAGGATGGATTATGACCCAAATATTATGATATCTAATGGCATATTATTGTAATAATCGATGATAGATACACTTGTGAACACAACTGCAGTGCATGTAATTCCAAGAAAGAAAAGAGAACATTTTTTTTCTCAAATACGTGTACAGAAATAGTAACATAAAGAAAAGTCATGAAAACCGTCTGATGACCTACATGAAAATGATAAGACATGGCCAAAATATGCTAACATCCATGCACAGCCCAGCTTCAAAAAGAAAAAAATAGACCGCTTTTTACGTCATAGATATACCACCGTTAAGGTATGTTGCGTATTTTATCAGATATGGGACGAAATATGTGTAGGCTGCCGTGTCCAATTGGAAAGTTACAATCGTTGATGGAGTTTGATTGAGCTATGAAAATACAGTAAACAACAAAATGTACAAAACAATTTACGTAGTTAATGTGAG
>CM045558.1:21940466-22083834 GCA_024721245.1 Mitragyna speciosa
CACTACAAGAAATTAAGCCTTTAGCTACACACATTATGTGTGGGTAAAAAGACCTTATGTGTATAAAAATGTCTTTACCTACACATAAAATAAATGTTAGCAAATGTCGCTATTGTCATGCGGAGAAATGTTTTTACCTACACATATATTTATGTGTGGGTAAAAATAAGATCTATACCTACACATATATGTATGTTGGTAAATCTATAGTATGTGTGGATAATTTGGTTGCCGATTGTGTGACGATGACGTGGACGATGACGTGGACGATGACATGGATGATGACAAAGCATCCATGCTGGCAGAGTGTGTATGACGTGTATCTACGTGGCATATGATGTGGCATACACGTGGCATGTGAGGTGGCATGCCATTTTAAGTGTAGATAAAACTTTGGATTATATGTGTGGGTAAAAGCATACAATGTGTGGGTAAAAATCTACAATGTGTGGGTAAAAAGAGTACAATGTGTGGGTAAAAGTTATATAATGTGTGGGTAAATGGTTTCAAAATGTGTGGGTAAAAATTACAAAATGTGTGGGTAAAACCTTCATATTATGTGGGTAAATTTTGCACTTACATTAATGGACCGTTCATATGCGTGGGTAAAAGTATCTTATATGTGTAGATAATATTTCTTAAATTTATAAGAAACACATTTGTATGTGTGGGTAAAGCTTTTGGTATGTGTGGGTAAAGCTTCCCTTATGTGTGGGTAAAATTACAAAATGTGTGGGTAAATTTTGCACTTACATTAATGGACCGTTCATATACGTGGGTAAAGTATCTTATATGTGTAGATAATATTTCTTATATTTATAAGAAACACATTTGTATGTATGGGTAAAGCTTTTTCATGTGTGGGTAAAGCTTCCTGTATGTGTGGGTAAAGCTTCTTGCATGTGTGGGTAAAGCTTCCCTTATGTGTGGGTAAAGTTGTGTATGTTAATGTAACCCTGCCTGTATATGTGGCTAAAAGTATATGAATGTGTAAGTAAACAATACCTGTATGCAATTGAAATTTATATTACACATCACATATAATAAACCACAATAACTAAATAAACAAACAAACAATGTCAATAACATCATCCAAACACCAGTATCCAACATTCAAGCATCAAAACAATGTCAATAACACCATCCAAATGTCGAAATCAAACATCCAAAAGTATCACAAAGCATAGCTTGCTAAGCTACAATATGAGTATCACGAGTACATAAAAAAGTCAAGCAACGTCATCATGATTGGAATTAGCATCAACAAAGTCATCGCCACTACTGTGAGAACGAGAGTAATCAGAATGGTGAGAGCCCGGGTCAATGTCTCCTGTGACGGGATGAGATGGTCCTGAGCCGTGATCTGATGGCACATGGGGTACAGGTGGAGGAGGGATAATGTTCTTTGCAGCCAACACATGCTGCATATTTTGAACTGTGCCCTCAAGCTCGACAACTCGATTCAGTAGCTGAGTGTACGTAGGACGCCCAAAATCTCCACTGCTACCTGTGGTCCTAGAAGTGCTAGGTGACCGTCCCCAACCAAACAAACGAACTGAATGTCGTCCGATGACTCTCTCCAATATCTCTTTGTCAGTCATCTGCTCAACGGAATTATCCCTCCTCAACTTCATCATTTCTTCCTATTGAAGTAAATAACAAATATTGGATTGTATAAATAATGCTTTAAAGCTACAAATAAAAAGTAATTAATTGAAGAAAAAAATTAACTTACATATGTAGCAGCTGCCTGTGGAGAAGTCCAACCCCGCTCGGAATGCCAATGTCGTATGCGCCAAGTCTCAATTTGGCCAGTAGGAGCATCCAAATCAACTCCTCGGGCAACATGATGGCGTGCTGTACTCTTGGAGCCATTTCTAGATTCCCATTTTCGTTTGCCACGAGCTTCGGTATTCCTCTTTGACCGTTCCTTAAAAAAACACAAAAAATAGATCTTTATTGCAATGTTAATCGAGAAAATAAATAACAAAATAAAAATCTTATATGTTACAAACACAATGAAAAGAAACATTCTTTTAAGGACCGACAAACAACATGTCAATGGGGCCAACTATAGACTTTCTCTATTCCAAGAGAACCACAAGTTAGCAACATAAAAGCTAAGTTTACATATGTAGGATATGCAACACAAAAATGAATTATTCATTACATAATATTTGCATGAAAAGAATAAAAGGAACACAGTTTACCATCAGATAAATAACATTTAAAGCAACCCAAAATCAATACAAGTTCATTGAAATTGCACAATCAGGCAATAACTCCCAAATAATAGATACAATTTATATCATGTCCATGTCATGGAGAACGAGTTTCAAAGAACATTAGATAAAGAGCTTAAAATTGATAAGTTGAAAAATATTAGAGGACAAAAGATCAGGATGAAGGCGTATAGATAGAAACATTCTTTTTCGTTACCACAATCTTCTTTACTCCTTATGCCTCTATTGGATGACAAATCATCAGCCCTATCCTCAAAGGAAGCAAAGGCAAACAATTTGAACACCATACTTTTTTCTAAATAGGGAAACAATCAACTATTCTAAATAAAGAAATTCTTAGAGCAATTAAATATGGTAAAAAACTTAAATCATAAATTGTGAAATAAATGAAAAGATTTAGAAAATGAAACTGAAGGAAAACATGCTCAAGTCAACATACGAGTGGACATTGTCTTAGTGTTTTTGTATATATATAATTGATTGATGTTCTATTGTCTATAAAAGTGAAATTGCTCCCGAAAAAAAAAATTCCTAACTTCTCCTTTTTTGTCCTTCGTTGTAATTAAAGATGAAGCTCTTTGCTTTAATTATCTTTGTTCTACTCCTCTTTGCCATAGGTTCATTTTTACTGTTTGAATTGCAAATACAATTGTAGGGAAAAAGTCTTTATGAGTAGAGGTTGCTTCATTGCATGTATGAAAGCATGTAAATGCCATCAACAGTTGCTTCATTTGAATTCATTGTGTCAATTATTTTAATCACTATAATACTAAAAATTTAGTTGGCTGCTGTTGTAAAAGTTCACAAAGCTTTTCTTGTTGTGCTAAGGTGTATTACTACATTATTTGGTTTTAGCTCAAGCAGACGTTTACTGCATATTCATGGCTTTGAAGCTACCGGTGGCTGTCCTGATGAGCAGCAATGTGCTCATTCCTATAGATCATTTCAAACATTCATATCATCTCAGTCTAGAAATATTTGACTATTATACTCTATACATACATTATGGTTGGGAGGGCATACGATAGTGGTTTCCAATACCAGCTTCTTCCTTTATTCTAAAGCTATGACTTTGGTTATGTTTTGTAGAAGAGAGAAGAAAAGGAGCTGGTCTGCTGGTGTTTTGGGAGGTTGCCATTCAATTTGTTGCACATGGGAACAAGGCTGTCCATTCTATTACTTCTTTTTGCTCTCTTAGTAGGGGCATATGCCCTGGTTGTACCAAACCATAGGTGATCCACCCTAGGGCTCTTCCCTTAATCCTGTCCCAATACAACCAAGGCATAACAGGGCCATTTGCTCCACAATGGTCCGCTCTAATTTCATCGAAAGATCAGCTTCGATTTCATACTGGTCTTGAAATTGTGAGGATGCCCTTTTGATGCTTTATATGATTCCACCAAGTAATTAAGATACATGAAGAGAGGAAAGCATGAAAACTTCAGTCACATTTAGATGTTTGAGCTATTGTGATCTCTACAGCTTCACCATCCAACAACATGAAAACCGCAGTCAAATTTTCGTTATAGCTTAAAAACATCAGGGGCCTATAACAAAGAGACCTTGTGCTAAGTTAAGCTAATCATGTGAGGCTATTAATTGATCAGGAGCCGTAGCCATTGAATACTCCATAATCAGGAATTAAAGACCAATTATGTTTTTGTTGATTATTCCAAAAGATTGGCATGTAACCTACCTCATCCATCTTAATTGTCCACCAAAAGGACGCTTCATAAGTGATTGTCTGTTTGCATATGCTTCTAAAGGAGTTTGAAAGCATGGATTGCTTGCATATCCCACTTGGCATCTGGAGTGGGTTGCATGATTTTTGTTTCTTGCCTTGTTTTATTAGGAAGTTTATCGTTGAAATGACTAAGCATTGAACAATTAATGAACACTAACAAAAATCCTCTCAAAAAGAACAATTTAATATACATAACACAAACTGAATGCTATCATTATTTAATTATACTGATTATTATTATTTCTTTCATTTTTTGGGTCAATTTTGATGCTAATAATTTCCAAAATTCTTACCTACAAGAGTTTTGAAATGTCGTTGCAGGAATTTTTTATTATTATATCATTTCAAGTTACAAAAGAAATCACTTAGTATTGAGAATATAGTGATAAGAAATGTCGACTTTAGAGATTTACCAAGATTTACCAAACAAAGGAACAATAATACTTATGGCATGCGTTGCATTGAGATTGACGTATTTAACATAGAAAATGACAGACAAGGACTAAGGACAAGAAACATTCACCAAATAATAAATGGAGTGAAAGAAAAGTACTTATGTAACAATAATGTGAAAACAAAAAAGCCTCACGCATTCGGTCACCATTTGAAAGAATTTGCAAGTTTACTTTTCATGTTTTTTATGTCAGATACATATGTACTTATGTAAAATGGTAAGGCAAATAATCTCTAGTAGCATTAAACAATTGACTTTTCCTTGAAATGTACTACATTGACTTTTCCATATAATTCATTGTATTCTTCACACACACACACACACGAAATGTATTATATCTTTCTTTTGAAGTTTTAATACATAAAGCAAGTTCCCAGATATTGGTCAAAAAGAAAAAACAATGAGAGAAGAAGGTAAAGATAGGGTACAAAACTCTCCTTTGACTAACTTTTCAGCAAGAAATCATTCGCTTCCTAATACTACCAAACATTTCTTAAAAAATCTATAGATACATGATAGGAGAGGATCTCACCATCATAAATTTTAAGCATGAAATTCAAAGCATGTTAAGGAGTAGTGTATTATGCCTAAAAACTTCCAACCAACAATGACAAGCATGCATGAATATTCTAGCTAGTTAATTGGTAGGAATCAAAATACATGCCAATGCCAATTCAAATCAAGTTCACCAAACTATTTATCATGGTATGAAATAGTAAAAAGTCATCAAATATATGTAATATGTAAATTACCTTATATGTACTATTGGTCCAAAGGTCACAGAGATAGTCCCAATCCTCTTGGCTAACTTCTTCAGGGCACTTACTCTTTGCCATAACAGGATCTTCTTCCCCGCCAACCTCTTTGAAGTGTGCATGCAACTTATATTTATGGCCTCTCCAAGCTCTTTGCATTTGCTTGTCGATGCATTTTCGAACATCCGCATTCCTCAACATTAATATTGAAAAGTGTCTAAATACCAAAAGAAAGAAATATTACAAATGTGGTCTTTCAATGCTACTCTAGTCATAAAATTATCAATTATGATGTTTAAAATTTTATCAAATTTGAAAAACATAAAAAAATACTTACTTCGAGCTTGTTGCGAAGTGGTCCTCTGACTTCAGATGGAACGAGTCTCCAGTCCTTATATCGTAAGCTGCAATGCTTGCGAACAATATACCCGATCTCATTGTTGAAAAATTCAGCGTTGCTGCAGATGGCTTGCATCAATGCGAAGTCAAACTCTATCGTCAATCTGTCCTTTGCATTTTTCATTGCTTTGCGAGCTCCATGACCACAAGTAATGCCACGTTTGGAGGAACTTTTTTGTGTATTGACAACGTCAACTTGCGGCTCCGTTGATGCAGATAGATCTACAAATGAAATACAAACAAGATAAAATATTATCCATTTGAAAAATGGTATTAATGCTAAAAGCAATATGTTAACATTTTTTATAATTAACTAACCAACTTGTAGGCCCCACAGATGTATTTGCATCTGTAAATGAAGTAGAAACAAGTTAAATAACAAATAACTTAAAAACAAACTAAGATAAATTACTGCTTTTATAATTAACTAACCAGTTTGTGGCTCTACCAATGGGGGGGACTCTGTAAGTAAAGTAAGAACAAGTTAAAAAACAATTAACTTAAACAAAAAATAAGATAAATTAATGCTTTTATAATCAACTAACCAGCTTGTGGCTCTACCAATGGAGGGGACTCTGTAAGTAAAGTCAGAACAAGTTAAATAACAATTAAGTTAAACAAAAAAATAAAGATAAATTAATGATTTTATAATCAACTAACCAGCTTGTGGCTCTACCAATGGAGGGGACTCTGTAAGTAAAGTAGGAACAAGTTAAATAACAATTAACTTAAACAAAAAACCAAGATAAATTAATGCTTTTATAATTAACTAACCAGCTTGTGGCTCTACCGATGGAGGGGACTCTGTAAATAAAGTAGGAATAGGTTAATGTAACAAGTAATTGAAAAACATAACAAATATTAAAACAAAACAGCTATATTTAATGCTCTTATATAATGGATTAAAGCAATCTTCTATGTGGATTAGCTAACCAGCTCGTGGCTCGACGAATGGAGTTGAGTCTGTCAATGAAATATGCACAAATTAGATAACAAACAATTTAAAAACATTGCTACGTGGATATAAACAAAACATGTTATATTAATACTTTTATAATTTACTAACCAGATTGTGGCTCCATTAATGGATGCAAGTCTGCAAAAAAAGTGGGAGCAAGTTAATTTATATATAGCATCTACTTCTAAGGATATTTTTCTATTAGCAAGGATTGATAAGTTCAAACCAGAATGTGTTGTAGTGGAAGAAGTAGCACGCCCACCGCATCGCCCACCACGTCCTCCACGTCGGCCACGTCCTCCACGTCGACCTCGCCCAACCATCTGTTTCAAAACAAGGAACATTATGGCAAATTAAGACATAAGTGATGTTAATTTTAAATATTAATTAAAACTAAGTACGAAAAATTAAACAATGTCAAGTCACTATCAAACAATTATAAATAACAAATAACCTTTTGTATAAGAAAGTCATGCAATATCGTCATCATAAATATGAACATCTGAATCATCAAATTCATCATCAGTTTCAGATTCTAAAGTTGCTTCATCATCGCAAAAAAGTCTACCCTCGTCCTCACTATTCTCAATATCATGTAAGTTCTCTCCTCGATCATGAAAAGAGGTTTCTTCAGAACGTAGTTGAAGGACCACATCATGAGGTACAGTTGTTGGTTCCACATCTTCGCGAACCAACCTGGATGTATCATCTGCGTCTTCCATTAGATGAAAAGATGGTAAATCATAAGAATCTTCCTCTTGAAAAACATCTTCATGAATGTTATCCTCATCATCTTGCTCAGGTATATCATAAATACTTCGATGATTTACTCGTTGTACAACCATCCAATTCTTTCCCCGAGCACGGTTATTCAAATAAAAAACTTGTTGCGCTTGTGTGGCAAGAATAAATGGTTCTTCTTTGTACCAATCAGATGTAATGTCAATTGATGTTAAATTATTATCAACCACCATTCTCTTTCCCCTTGGATCACTATTATACCACTTGCAACGGAACATGAATACCTTTCTTTGATGAATGAAATCCAATTCCAAAATTTCAAGCAAAACCCCATAATAAACAACATCACTATTCTCATCACCACCCCATGTACAAACGCCACTACATTGTGTCTTCAATTTGTCATCACGTTTCTTGCAACGAAATCTAACACCGTTGACAATGCAACTATGCCAACTTGTGTAACGATCATCCGCACATTGTGACAATGAGTACATATCATCATTTGCTTTCGGATCACCATTGGCTTTAAGAATTGCCATCTGTTATAAACAACTTTATTAGATATTTTAATTTGAAATTTTTATCAATATATATATTTATCATGCTTACCTTTTTCTTGAACCAAGAAGGAAATTCATGTTTTTGTACACCCTCAATATCTTCTGCTTGTACATTTCTTGAGCGCAAAACTTCCTTATGCTCACTACATTTAAAGAATATGTTAGTATTTACATCAAAATGAACTAAAATCTTTATTGAGAATGCCATTGGAATGTTCCAAACTCACTTTATGTAGTCATCAAGTTCGTCTCCGCAGTTATTGAGAATGTACCACTGCACCATATTGCCATCAACCCCAAGCTTGCTAAATGTAGGAGACCCTAAAGTACGAATTTTGTTGTTGAATAACTCTATCTTGTATTCTGCAGTCGGTACATCCCAATTACGTTCTAAACGAGTGAATCTCGTCTCAGAATCACGTAAATAACGAGACAAAAAAGTAATAGCCTCATCAACAGTGTATGCTTCAGTAATAGAGCCATCAGGGTGCGCAAAATTACGAACGTATCCCTTGTATGTACCCATGCAACGTTCAATGCCAAACATCCATCTCTGACTGACTGGTCCTCCAAATAATGCTTGCTCTGGCAAATGCACACACAAATGCACCATGACAGTAAAGAATGCCGGGGGAAATATCTTTTCGAGCTTGCACAACAAAACAATGATGCCATCCTTCATCTCCTCAAGTTCTTCAACATATAAAGTTTTGGCACATAATTTTTGAAAAAATTGACAAAACTCTATCAATGTTGCACGTACTTTCTTATCCAAAAATGAGAGAATGGCCACAGGCAGTATTTTTTGAAGTAAGATATGACAATCATGTGTTTTCATACCTCCAAGTGTATTAGACTCTGTGGCACATCGGCTGATGTTCGATGCATACCCATCTGGTAGGCGAACTGACTTGATAAAGTCGCAAAACTCTGCACATTCTATTTTACTCAATGTGTAATTAGCATGCGGTTTCACAAATTTGCCATTCATCTCCCTCAACCATAGTTCTCGACGAATGTTAAGATCTTCCAAGTCTAGACGTGCTTTTGCAGTATCCTTCGACTTCACAGGATCGTCTAGCAAGGTCCCTATGATGTTGTCACAAACATTTTTCTCTATGTGCATGACATCAAGATTATGACGCATCAACAACTTTGACCAGTAAGGAAGCTCAAACAAGATACTCTTTTTCGACCAATTTAACTCATCAGCCCCGCGTTTACGCTTTCTGTCCCCATTATTAGGTGCTTTACCAGGAGTGCATAAAGGTACCTCCTCTAATTGTAACAAAATATCATCACCAGAAAATTGACGAGGTGGTCCTCTTCTTTCTGCTTTGCCATTGAACTCTACGCTCCTTCGCCAGGAATGTGTATTGCTTAAGAAGCATCGATGCCCTGTGTAACATTGTTTTCCACGAATTCGACTTGATCGAGTGTCTCCAAGGCATATTGGACATGCCAATTTTCCCATAGTGCTCCACCCAGATAAGTAGGCATAAGCAGGGAAGTCACTGATGGTCCACATAACTGTTGCACGAAGAGTGAAATGAGACTGAGAATATTCATCATATGCTTGAACTCCGTTGCACCATAAGACTTTAAGCTCATCCACAAGAGGTCTTAAAAAGACATCAAAGTCTTTACCAGGAGACTTTGGACCTGGAATTCAACAATGCTAAGATGTAGTTGCTCTTATGCATTGTATGCCAAGGCGGCATGTTATAGGGCATCAAAATTACAGGCCACAGACTATGTGCTGTTGTCATATTGCTAAACGGATTGAATCCATCTGAAGCTAACCCCAATCGCACATTCCTTGAATCAGCAGCAAATTCAGGATATAAGTCATCAAAGTGTTTCCAAGCCTTCCCATCAGCAGGATGACGCAACACCCCAGGCTCTTCTCTACGAAATTCCTTATGCCAACGCATGTCTCTCGCCGTGTGCCTTGAAGAATAAAGTCGCTTCAGGCGAGGTGTGATAGGGAAGTATCGCAGCCTCTTATGTGGCATTTTGTTACGAACATAGCGACTATTTTTGCAAACAGGACACACGGTGGCATTTCTATCTTCACCATAAAAGATGGCTACAATCATATTGACAAACGTCAATAAGTTCATACCCCAAACCTACTTCAGAAAGAAGTTTTCTGTTGTCATAATAGTTTTGTGGACAACTATTACCCTTTGGGAGTACTTCATGGAGAAGTTTTAACAACATCTCAAATGAATTGTCACTCCACTTATTCATCACTTTTATGTTCATTAGCTTCACAACAAATGTCAAAGCAGAAATTTGGCATCCCTCGTATAGTGGATTATGGACAGCTTCATATAGCTTCTCATAACGGGCCTCTTCAGCAGTTGATCGTTCGTTTCCATCTAAATCATCCATAGGCCCTACATTGAAAAATTGATCACCAAAACCATCATGCAGTCCTGCTCCCAAGCCATCAAGTTCATCCGCCACAAAATCCTCATCGCCCACATTTTCCTCGTCAATTTCTTTCTCACCATGGTACACCCATCGTGTGTACGAGTCATTGATTCCCACTCTAATCAAATGAGCTCTAATAACATCTATGCTTTGATGCCTCGTATTGAGACAATCAAAACAAGGGCATAAAGCTAACCCCTTAGAATTCAAATTTTGTTTGGCAACCTGAATAAACTCCTTTATCCCCTCCATGTACTCAGGGGATATCCGATTCCAATTCTTTACCCACTGATGATCCATATTATCTATGTGTTAGCAACCTAAAATGAGGCAACGGTAAAGTTGTTATCGTTAAATTATAATATTCTTGGAGTTATTATTATTCTCACATGATGCTAATCCATGAATTAGGAAGGAAAGAGCAAATGAAGAGTAAAAATCAGCTCCATATAAAGTAGACAATTGACCAAATAATAAAGTATAAAGTTGCTACTTTTGTAATTAAATTGCGACGATATCAAGTTATCTAGAGATGTGACAAGTCATTGTCGGTTGGTGTTAATCAAGTCACCTAAAACATTGTATGCCACAAAAGAGTCCCAAGTCATATATTCAATGATTGAATGTAGACATTTCCTGTGCACATGTCATTTGCACAGGAATATTCCACTTGCACAACTAGTTCCACCAAGAGGGAAAATGGAAAGATGAGTGTAAACTTCCCTATAAGATTCTAAGAAGAATCACAACTTCTTATGGACATCAATATCATACAACTTCATTTAACAATTTTTCCTAAGGCAAAACTCATAAAATTTGCATACTAAAAGCATGAAAGTAAATTATACACATAGTACAGAAATTACGACAAGTTACAACACATAAAACAGATAGTAGATTGGAAAACACAGAACAACATGAAATAAGAAGCATAAACATACACCAAACACAATAAAAAAATGATAAAATACTAGCCTTGACATCAGTTGGTTAGAAGTAACTTCAACTACAACTGATCGTCAATATTTTTCAAATCAATTGAGAACAAAAGCAGGTCCACTAAAACAAGTGCTTCATGTAGATCCTAGTACATTCTATCAAAGAGCTTATGGTAATGTATAAGAAGAAAAACAATTTCTTTCAAAAAAAAAACAAGAAAAAACAAATAGATCCAGTTTCAATTCCTCATAATTTCAAAGGTACAATTTTAAAATCACTAAAAAATAGTTCTAGCTTTGCTTACAATTGATCCACCTTCCAGTATCTTGTCAAGTTCAGTTGATCTTGTATCAATCTGAATGCTTTCGAGCACCCCGAGCACAGAGTTGGGTGGCACTGGTGAAACCTGAAGGCAACAATTATGATGTTGTTGACATAAAACTATACTTCATAACAAGTAAAAACAAGCAACATCGACAATAAAAAACATAAACATATTATAAATAAAAACTATTCGAAAAAGAAAAAACGAGAGAGGACCAAGAACCAAAACAAGGAAATAACAGAGAGGAAATATAATGCTAAACCCTCAACTTAGTCTCTCATCAAAATCTCATACTATAAAGTAATGAAGACAAATTGAACCCTGGCAGACTATGCCTGCAGTTGCAATTAGCATCAAACCAAACCCAAATCTGGCCCAACATAAGACCATATTTCCAATACCCAGCAAAAATTCTTATATAGAAATAGAACAGCCAGACGAAATGTCTTTCAATAACACGCAAAAACAAAGACGCAGACAGCGTATGTTGAACCCATGCCACATTCACCATCCCTAAGGCCCTGTGCCCCATTCACCATCCCTACGAACCTTCAACATCAAACTCCATCAGTTTAGCCATCGTTCTATATTACATAAAACATCAACAAGTAGTAGCAGAAGTTTTCACAAGGAAAAATAGCACAACTACAGCAGTTATAGCTAGAAAAAAGTAGCAGTTATATCTGCAAAAAAAAAAAGCAGTTATAACTGCAAAAAAGCAGCAGTTATATCTGCAGAAAAAAGCAATTATAGCTGCAAAAAAGCAGCAATTATATTTGCAAGCAAAAAAAAGCAGTTATAGCTGCAAAAAAGTAGCAGTTATATCTGCAAAAAAAAGCAGTTATAGCTGCAAAAAAGTAGTAGTTATATCTGCAAAAAAAAAAGCAGTTATAGCTGCAAAAAAAAAAGCAGTTATAGCTGTAAAAAAGCAACAGTTATATCTGCAAAAAAAAAGCAGTTATAGCTGCAAAAAAGTAGCAATTATATCTGCAAAAAAAAGCAGTTGTAGCTGCAAAAAAAAAAAATAGCAGTTGTAGATTAAAAAAGAAGTAGTAGCAACTACTACAAAAGCAATAACATTAGCAATTACTCAACTGTTAGACAATACCAAAAACTTGCTTGCATTCACACTCATCATATCACACACCCCAATAAGGTTGTATTCTTAGGCAAAAGGTGATATTAGACACTCATCATATTACTCAACTGTTAGACAATACCAACTGGAGATCGTCTATTAGGATAAAAAGATGAGGTACAATTCACACACAAGTGCTAATAATAGTTGTACAAATTAATTAAAAGCATAAATTCAAGAAGCCAAACAAGTATACAAATTATTGCTCGTAAAGCACTTCTATTATTATGCTTGTTTAATAACACAAAATTATCATGAATAGCCAAAAACAAAAATAATGTAGTACCAGAAATAAGTCAGTCATTTGATCTTCGATCCAACAATGATGTAGATGCATCTTTTTTTTTTCTTCTTTTTATTGACCAACGAAATAAATGACATCTTTCATTTATTCTAGCTTTATCTTAACGGAATTCGTATATGCAATTGAACCAAAAAAAAGGTAACAAAAGAAACATCTTTTAATATTTTTGTTAAGTTTGATTCCTTCACAAAGTACTCAATCTTTGCCATACATCATCATTTTCCTCACAGTTGCGCCAAAATTTCATAAAAATCTCAATATTCTGGCTGCAAGTAAGATTTAACTTCATATTCATAATAGTAAGCAAATTAAACATAATTTAATATGGTAAGCCAATGAAAACAGAGTATGAACATGCTTTATACAGAAGACTACTGCTAGATCTAACCATTTCTGGTCACTTAAAATTCTTAATCACTTGACTTATTATATGGTAAGTCAATAAAATAGTGTTTTCCTTGAAATGTCATAATCACTTGGCAATAAAGTTACTCATTGAAAAGTTTTAACTTCTCATTTCTTGTAAACTAATTTTAAGAATTCATGAGAGAAACTCAAACTTGCTTAAGGATGGATTATGACCCAAATATTATGATATCTAATGGCATATTATTGTAATAATCGATGATAGATACACTTGTGAACACAACTGCAGTGCATGTAATTCCAAGAAAGAAAAGAGAACATTTTTTTTCTCAAATACGTGTACAGAAATAGTAACATAAAGAAAAGTCATGAAAACCGTCTGATGACCTACATGAAAATGATAAGACATGGCCAAAATATGCTAACATCCATGCACAGCCCAGCTTCAAAAAGAAAAAAATAGACCGCTTTTTACGTCATAGATATACCACCGTTAAGGTATGTTGCGTATTTTATCAGATATGGGACGAAATATGTGTAGGCTGCCGTGTCCAATTGGAAAGTTACAATCGTTGATGGAGTTTGATTGAGCTATGAAAATACAGTAAACAACAAAATGTACAAAACAATTTACGTAGTTAATGTGAGACGATTAACATAAATCGATATTCAAACATAAATCTTTCTTGGATATATTCAAACAGATCACAGAAAATGCAAGAGATTCTTATCAACTTTCCATGAAATATGGAGGAAGATTTTGAGATTGTGACACTGTGGGAAGACATTTGGGTGATTAGTTGATATGTAGGCACCAGAAGAACAGCTCAGTAAACCTTGGATGGCTTTTCAACTTGAAACCTTAAAAAGTTCAAAGGCTGGTTAGGGAAGGAGAAGACCAATCCCATAAACAAACAAGAAATATTTTAAAACTAGTACTAATATTTTTTACCAGATTAAAAAGCTACTATCAATTGTAAGATTTATTAATTATTCGTACTAGTGATGTTTTGTTAACTAGTATTTACGTTCATATTCATCATTAAGTCTTAGCCAGATGTTCAAAGGTCTGTGGCCAGTTCACATTAGAACACTGATTAATTAACCCGTGAAGAAATAGAGAGAAGATGTTAATTATGTTATCTAATTTCCTGCGTCTATAAATTGTAAGCAAACTCACCTAAACTAAAGCTTGGGATTTGGAAAGATAAGTCTCTGTCTGTTCCATTCAAGGGTAAGAGAGTTACTGTTGAATGGACAAAGACCAGTAATAGCACTAATGTCCATAATGGTGGGAGTTATGGGTTGTCAGAATAAAAATATTCTTTTTTCTTTGTCCATAATGTCCATAACGCCACCTTAGTCTTGTCCATGTATGTTTTACTTGGTAAAAAAAAAAAATAATCATGCGTACTGGCGCGAGACCTGAAACTTATGCCCTGCAAAAGAAGAAAGAATCACTTGCTCTTGAAAAAAAAATCACATAATACTATTGTAGACAAGTTCTGAACGATATTTTACATTTGAGTGTATCTCACATATAATTTACATACAAATTGTCCTTTGCGGAAGCAATAAAAACAATAAATTTTTCTTCCACATGAAGAGAGGTAAAATTATTCGGCTCGAACAATACTCTTACAAGGATGATAAGACTTTTATTAATATTTTTATGCTGCCTAAGAGTAGAATTCTTTCTTTTTTTATTTTAGAAAAAAAAATCATTTGGCCTCCGGAGAATTAACCAAAAAATATGCTTTTTCTTTTTTCTTTTTTCATTTCTGGCAAGAGTGGCATTTTTCCTATTTTTCTTCTTCTTCAAAATGTAAACTGTATTAGTTAACTAGCTTTCCTACAATTAGATCACATAATGACAACTTGATAGCTTGCTGGTTGCTTGTATTATGTCAAAGTTTGTCCCCTATTAAACCAAGCAAGAAAGTGATTTATTCCAAATGGACACTGATGTATCTTGTCTCCCATGTGGTCGTTCAATACTAGGCCATGCTTTGTCCTCTGACAAGCTTCTATAACTGTCCCAAGAGTTGATAATACATGCATTAAAAGATGTGATGGACAAAACTAAAGTATTCTTTTTTATCAGTGAGTAGATGAATGTAGATCATATCCTCCAAGCTACTCCAAAAATATTTTCTTAAAAACTACTAGGCAAGAAATCTTTATATGTTTGGTACACTTAGTTTAAACATCCAGGCCATTAGACGAGCATAAAGAAGTCTATCACCAAGGAAAGTGATTAGACCAGAAAAAATGTTAATTATCCAATGATTAAACATAAAATTTTCCAATCTTGACATGCTTATAGCTGTCACTTTAAACGAGATGTTCTCATATACTAGTATCTCAGCAAATTCTCTAGATGTCCTAGATGACTAAGTGAATCAACTGATCCAGGAACAGCAACTTGGCATTGCCGGGTTTACCAGGTGCAAGACAATCATCAACAGCAATACCGCTAGATAATAGTGACAAGTCGTGCAAGTTTTAACATACACAAAGTAGCTCATTCATAGAAAACAGATTATACACATTCATTTGTGTCCAAGGGCGCATATCAACACTCTCTAAAATAGATGGAGAACCTCCATTATCTAATGTACTTACTTTTTCTTTTTTTCCATAAAAATAGCATAAGGGTTAATAGACACATCATTAAATTGCCATTTCAGGTTAATATACACTCCTGCAAATCCAAAAACATGCTCAGAAAAGTCCTCATAATTTATTGCTTCCATATTTGTTTGTTAATGCACTCCGTAACAAACAGAATTTTCTAGCTCTTTATGGTTGTGGTGGTTCTAGACAAGCAAAGCTGGAAAAGGGATACAAACCCTGAATTGGAAACAGAAACTTTTTAAACAAACAAATAAGAAAGGCAGCTGAAGAGAACTGGATAATTAAGTGACCTTTTTTGCTGCTTCAAGGCAATCAAAGTGGGGAAAGGTAACGTCAATTAGCTAGTTGTAAAAGGGTGAGAAACTAGTAGTAGTCAATAATACATATCTATGTTTGCTCAAAGGCAATCTTCTACTTTGAAGAAAACAATAGTAAAATTTCATTACCATACATGACAAGTGTGATTAATTACACGAATGACCATAGTTGTTTAGATACATCATGATCCAATGTGTAACCGGAAACACTTCTTGCTATTTCATCCACTTTTGCATGAGCCTATAAATGCGAATTTCACTAGATATTTATAGCAAATTCAACTAATTCAAAAGTTGTTTTAATCGTTAAACGTGAAGTTTATTTCACATTATATTTGAAATGCTCGTACATGACCAACTTTACATAACCATGGTAGGGAAGTATAAAGTGTACTGGAGGAATACCTCCTTGTTAAATCTGTAAATATTCTAATCTTACATAAATAAAATACTCAAATTTTGCTCAAAATAAAAAACCACATAGAACCAAGCAAACACTTGCATGCAAATTAGATTAAACACTGCTTTAATATTGTCTACATGCACACCTAACCTCCTAGCTAGTCTGCTGTTGCAGAAATAGATTAATAAGATTAGAATATTCGTTATTTAAAAGAAAAAGATTCAATTGGAACAATGACCCCCAAGACTTTACACCTTAAATTTCTTATCCCTTTGGGAGATTACCCTTTTTTTAAGTTATAAACTTATTCAACAAAGAATTTTTATTTTCAACTGCCAAATTTTCCTAAAATATGATAGTCTCTGCTTAACGACTACCATTAATGATCACTATAACCTTTATATATATATAGAGAGACAAACACAAACACACACACACACACATACATACATACATATATATAGGAGATAGAGTGAGCACGACATTGAATGCAGGCACAAGATCAGCGTAGAAGAAAGAAAGATAAAGTGCAGACATTAAATTCCATATCCATAATTTGCATTCGTGACAACCTCCACCTAAAAAAAAAAAAAAAAAAAGGACCTCCCCAAAATCCTCTCATGAGTTTAGGACTCCATGAGTCTGAAGACTAGTCTGGACTTCACTCAGCTTGAAAGCTTCCAACACCCTAATGTCCGTCCGTGCTGATTATTTCACTGATAATCAAAGCACATTTGCCAATGGTGTTGAACTCACAAAATTTTCAAGAATGGAAGGAAAATGGTCACATTCTGTAAAATGAAAATAGAAAGACAAGGAGAAATGCAAATAGAAAGAGAAGGAGAAAATGCAACTTCCTCAGACCAGACCAAACCATTGCACCATTCAAGGATTCAATACTTTCAACTAGATTATTAGGTTAACCTTAAAATCCCAGAATCCATCACTGGAGATCCTCAGGACCTCATTCCAATATTAATTTACTCAAAAGAAACTGCCAATATATCCATGACAAATAACGAAATTAAAACCAACATAATTCATCAAAAATTACATGAAATTGAAAAAAGCCCTACTTAACTTAGTAAAATACTAAAAGCCTACCACCAATGCTTCGAACCTAATTGAAATCAAGATTCCAACAAAAACGGAATTATTTTTTCCCAAAAAAAAAAAACAAAAGATGAACTAGATTTATATGAAATCTGCACGAAAGAATTACTTACAGATTCGAATTAAGGTGAGATCTTCGCTTGTTCACCAGACCGGGGACTCCATGGATCACCTAGCAGCTCACATTACCTTTTTTTTTTTAAATATTTTGACAATAGAATTAGAGAAAGAAGAAGATAAGCAGAAGAACTGTAAAATGAATTTAAAAGCCAAAAAAGAAAAAAGAAAAAAGAAAAAGACACTAAACATCGAATAGGAGAATCAAAGATGGTACTTATTGGGGGGGGGGGCGGCGGGAAGTAGAGTGGAGGACGACTAGCGGAGGGGCGACGGCGGTGACGGCGGGGAGCAGGACGGCAGAGGTGGCAGCGGTTGTTTCCGGATGGGAGGAAGAGCTTGGTGGAGCACTAATTGATTTGGGGATAGGATGAAGGGAACCGATAAATGGAAGGAAGGCTTTGTTCTTTCCTTTGGTTTTTTGACAATTTTGTTCTTTTTTTGTTGATTCATTTTATTTTCTTGTCTTTTTTTTATTTTTATTAACAATACACTAATGTCATTTTAATTTACAAAATTATCCTTTGCTTATCTAAAGTTCAAGCATATTACATTCGTAATTTTATAAATAAAATTGAACAAAAATGTAATTTCATGTATAATATTTAATACATGTGTATGGATAAATGATGTGGCATTTTTTTTTCCACATCATCATGCTTATAATCCTTTACCCACACATACTTGACATTTATATTTATGTGTGGGTAATATAAACAACAAAAAGGTCCACTTCAGCATTCCAAAAAAAATTGAAAATTCCGCCAATTTTCAATTTGGAGGGAAATTTTCCCACTAAATTTATGTGTAACTATTAACCTTTACCTACACTTAATGCAAAATAAAAAAGAAGCCACATCAGCATTTAAAAAATTGTAAAAAGGCGCCAAATTCTCAATAGTGAAGCGAAATTATCCTAACCAATTCATATGTAACGAATGACTTTTACCTACACTTAATGTGAATTTAAAACATGCCACATCAGCAGTTAAAAAAATAAAAAATGCCGCCATTTCTCAGTATTTGGTAAGAAAATTTTCCCACCAAATTCATATGTAACTATACACTTTTACCTACACATAATAAATGCCAAATATATAGTAATTAATCATATTAGATTTACCCACACATATATAATATATGTGTAGCTAAATACCTACACATATTATGTGTAGCAATTTTATGTGTGGGTAAAAACTAAATTTCCTGTAGTGATAATACATGAAAAATATATCAAAGTAAAAAGCCAACTTGAATTTTTAATTTTCAACCAAAACAAAGTCTAATAACTATGCAACATTAAATACGAGTTTTCAAATCTTTTCAGTTGCAATCTTAAAGCCAATCTTTTAAGTCCTTGCAACTATCCAGCTAGTACACCTAAATAACACAATTAAAAAATAATTTAATCTTTAGATACAAATTAAAAATGCACAATAATATAAAAATGAAAATGTTAAAAATAACCATGAATTGACTCAGAAATTTGTGAATTGATGTCCTGCATCTTGATATTTTCAGTGAGACCACCTAAATTCAATTGGTCATAGGATGTAAACTTTGGGTTTTAAAGAGAGACAAGTGGACAAATGAGTTGGTGAAATGTCAGCATATATACACACATATGTATGTATGCATGTGTGTATATGTGTGTATGCATGTGTATGTACGTATGTATTTATGTGTGTATGTCTGTGTGCACGCGCGCGTGTGATTGCGCATGTGTACCCACACATATGTGTGTGTGTACTCATTTATATACATATCCTGAAATAAAGTAAAATAGTCGGTAGACCAGCTGTCTCTCCAAGTCCACATTTATTAACAGCTATGATGCTACTACTCAAACGTAAAATCAATATCTATGAGAATAGTTATTTCAAATAAATTCAATTCAAAGGTAAAATCGATATTATAAGATAACTGTTTCAAATAACTTCAAGTTTTATTAATTGCACCAAACATAGTGTGCCTTAGTTACTAGTTTAATAACGAGAGGATAGATGGATGGCTGATTCCATGATAACTACTGAATGCCAAGCATGAGTACATATCGATTATCAACAACCGCAAGGGCATGAGTGACAGTGACACGAGCAAAGCAGACATCTACAAATCTTCCGACCAATCCCATAAGGGATAGTAATGGATCCATTGCTGAGCTTTGCATCGTAGAGATGTGCCAGTCTAATTTTTTCAGGTGGGTCATTGCCAAATTCAGTCACTTGCACAGCTGCAACAAGATTGGACCAAAGAGCAAAAATCAAGACCAGTGAGACTATGGTTTGCAGGGAGATTTTGTCCATGTTGAAGATTGAAAATAGGATAATTCAAACACAAGAAAAACAAAGAAAGTTGAAGACAAGAAAAAGTTGGGGTTCACCAGAGTTGCATAAAAAAGGATTTATATAGAGTTAGCAATAGTGTCATTAATTAGGATTACGTAGAAGACTTGTTTTGACTTAATGAAAAGATACCACCTGAGACAATTGACAGCGAATTCAACATTTAAAATTTTGTGAGGTGGAGATTGCATGTTAAAAGAAGCTATTAAATTGGTAGAACTCGCTGAGTGGATATATGTTGTGGGAGTGTTCATCTTTATTGTTTTCATTTATTACATATACGTTTCAAGTGTCTATATTGTGTTTTCAGCTATTAATACTCATGATTTCTAACGTCTACAATCCGTCAAATATTTTCCATTCTCTGGCATGTGTATAAATAACGTAATTCTCAATGTGATGTAATCAAAGAGCTAGTATAGACATATATCGAACAATTGATGGAGTAAAATAGAAGAAGATTTTAGAATCCTTCTTGTAATTTTGACAAAATTAATAATAAGACATACATCGAACAATTGTATATGCCTGTTATAAAAATTTACACTTAGATTGGATGGAAAGAATGGAATTGTATCAATTCTTTTGTTTTAAGTAATAGATAATGAATGAAATTCATCTATTCCATTTAGAACCACTAAATAAATGGATATAAATTGATGGATTTGAATAGATAAATGATATGATATTAGGTTAAAATTGCCATTGTATGGTGGAGCCAATACCTATCTGGTGGTTTTTGGACGATCGCTTGGCACATTTTGTTCTTCAATATGAAGCTAGAGACTATTTGTTGTCTCCGACGCCGAAGGCTTTACAGGAACGATAGAAAAAGAAAAGACTTTGGCAAAATAAAAAAAGGAAAAAAAAGTAGAATAATTGCCAGCCCAGTGTTTGAGATTTTCAAACCTATGTTTGTAAGTTAAAAAAAAAGAAAAAAAAAAGAGGTTTGTTTGGTTGGATAAAATATTTTCTTTAAGAAAATATTTTTCTAGGAGAATATTTTACAAGGAAGAAATGATTTTTTTATAATTTTCAATATTTCGATGAAAATATAAAAATCTTTTGAAATAAATTTATATATTCAACATAAATTATAATGATTAATATCAATTGCAATAAATGTTTGACAAGTAATTGGAATCAACTAGAGGTTGTCCTATCCACAAATAATGTCAAAATATATAACTCTAATTATATTACTGTGGGATCCAAGATGACGACAAAATGAATTCACAAGAATCAACAAGAAAAAATAGTTTGGTATTTGACGTAAGAAAAATAAGTATTTGAAGGTTAATGTTACTTTTGGACTTTTTAGAAAATAATTTATACTAATTAAGTATCTAAGTTTTTTTTTTTCAGTTATAGGAAGCAAAATTAAAAAAATATTTTATACAGAAAAATATTTTTCAATATTTAACACCAAAAAATATTCTAAAAATATTTTTAATCCAATCAAACATAGTAAAATAGTCAGCGTCTACAATTCCCACACTTGTTAACATCAATGATGCCACCGTTAGTCAAATGTGAAATCAGGCTTTGGGGCCTAACAATTGCCATTTAGCACAAGTTGATAGTTTAAATTGAAAGGGTAATAAATAAACGGATGAGATTGAACTAATGAAGTAATGAATAAACGACGTCGTTTTGAGTGACAAATAGTTACACTACGTTTTAATTAACAGGTTACGCACTCCTCAAATTGTGCCAAAGGAAAAGGCCCAACTTGCGAGACCTTGTCCAATCAATCAATATCTATGAGAATGATTGTTTCAAATAATTTTAATCCAAATGCAAAATAATCAACTATGAAAATAACGGTTTCAAATGACTTTAACTTTTATTAATTGCACTATAGTAGTGTGCCTTGATTACTGGTTCAATAACCAGACGATACATGGATGGTTGTTCCAGGATAATCAGTGAATGCCAAGCATGAGTACGAGTACATATCTGTTATCAACAACCGCAAGGGCATGAATGACAGTGACACGAGCAAAGTAGACATCTACAAATCGTCCCACCAATAGAAGCGATACTAATAGATCCATTGCTGGGCTTTGCATCGAAAAGATGTGCGAGCCTGATTTTTTCAGGCGGGTCATTGCCAAATTCAGCCACCTGCACAGCTGCACCGAAGTTGGACCAAAGAGCAAAAATCAAGACCAGTGAGACTATGGTTTGCAGGGAGGTTTTGTCCATGTTGAAAGTTGAAAATAGGATCTCTCAAACACAAGAAAAACAAAGAAGGTTGAGAATGTGAAAAAGTTGGGGTTTATCAGAGTTGCTTTAAGGAGGATTTATATAGACTTAGCAAGAGTGTCATTAATTAGGATTACGTAGAAGACTTGTGTTGACCTCACGAAAAGATACCACTTATTAGAGAAAATTGACAGTGAATTCAACATCTAAATTTTCGTTAGGTGGAGATTGCATGATAAGAGACGCCACAAAATTGGTAGAATTCACAAGCGTACACTACCTTATAGATAACCATGAATCTTGTCATGAATGCGTTACTTTAATCATGTGTATACATGATATATATGGTACAAAAATGATTTTGTGCACAATTTTATGAACGTACAAGATAAGTTCATTGTAATTAGGACTTATTGAGGCCATTAATTTTGTGATTCATTTACAAGATACACTAGATTCGCTGCCCGAGTTTGTGTTGTGCTCGACAAAAGTGACACTTGGCAATGGTATTCTTCTCTTTTTCTTGGGAAATGTTGACATTTGATGACAACAAAATTTATTGCTTCAATTACTTTGCGTAACAGCATAAAACACAATGTGTCTATTTGAAAATAACATTTTTAGAATAATATTTTGAAATATTTTTAAACATATTTTTTAATCACTTTTTTTATATTTTGAATCATATTTTAATCTCTCATGTGTTACGTTTCAAAAAGTACTATAATATTATTCTCAAAAAATATGAAAAAAATGCAATCAAAATTTGCATAATATTATTTATTTTTGAAGGACCAAAGAAACAAATAACAAATTAGATTATTGGTTGTAGGGGTGAGTTTGGTTGGCATTTAGTAAAATTTGTATATTGAATTCGGTAAATTCAGTTTTTCAATTATAAAATATTGCATCAAAATTTGGTTTCTAATTTGTATGTACCGATTTCGATTTCAAATAGAATTCAATTCGATATCAGTAGAAATCAGTATTTACCAAATTCAAATATATATTTTTGAATTCAGACACTTATTTTATTTTTCTTACCCTCTAGGCCTACTCTAATATTATTTTTCATTTTCCCCCCAAGAATCCAATATTATTTACACATTAGTCCTTTGAAAATTGGTTTTTTTTTTTTTTTTTGCAAAAAAGTAATATGTAATGTATAAATATATGGATTATTTGTAAATTCAGTACAAAATTGTTAATTCATTATACCGAATTCAAGAAAGGCATATACCATCCCTATGCTTATTTTTGAAGCCAATTACTCATTATATACCGATTTCATACCAAATTACCAATTTACATATTTCAAAATACCAAATTCATTTTCAAATCAGTACGTCAATCGGTTCTTGTCAAATTTGCTCACCCCTATTTGTTTAGACAAATTTTTGAAAACAAGTAAAATAATAAATATGCATTATACGTTCCAAAATGGATAAATGGTTGGTAAATGGGTTTGAGTGAATAGCTAATGGATCAAATTCATCTAATCCATTTAGAACCATTTATTAAATAAATATAAATGGATGGATATAAATGCATAATATAGAAACCAATTATACATATATAATTCATTTACTCATGTACTTAATAAGATTTTCCTAACTCTCTCTCTCTCAACACAACATTACACACTTTTAAACACACATATATACGGACTTGTGTATATTATTGAATATAAATAACTTAATGGTTTAGATGGATAATCCATTTCAAACCAATAGTTCAAATGGATCTAGATCCAATAATGTGTTAGTTGTCATCTAGAATCATTTAAAGAAGGTGGATTTGGATTAGGTAATGATTTTGGATTAGAATTGCCACCTCTATGGTGCACTATTTTTTTTCCCCCAATATCCAAATTTCAAACTATTCCATTTAATAGGTTTAACATGTCTAGTTTTCTTTAATATTTTGCTAACTGTTGATGGTTTTCATATGCGTGTGTGTACACATATACATATATATATATATATATATGTGCGCGTGCTGGTAGATTCTAGTTTGGATTTTGTTTATATGTGTGTGCATGTGCGTGAACACACACACACACAAAAAAAGATTATAGGTGGAATTGGTGCTCAACTGGATGTGGTTTGTTAGTTTATATACTTCTTCATATATTAATCGAAGCTCTTGAGACACAGAGGAGAATCGAGTATTTTGATGGCTTGGAATTCTCGCCACATCATTAAAGTAATTATTATTCAGTTAAAAGAAGGATACTTATTAAAAATTTGGTAATTTTCATGAATTATATATATTTCTTCAATTGGTATACAATATAAAAAAAACGTACATTTTAAGCAATAAAAGTTCTTTGACATAACAGGCTAAATTTAATTACCAATACCTCATTGATCTTCTTAATTTCTATCAAGTGCCTAGCTTTAGCTGTGACTAAATTAGCATGCCAAGTAACACAAAATGTCACTCGGATTGTAGATGAGAGGACAAAAACATATTCCGCGACATTACACTATGCTGTTTGAGACAACAAAATGTAGCTGTTTCGGTTGTTAACAAGATAAACAGTTCAAAATCAGACCTTTCTAGAATAGGTTATCTGGTTGAAGAAATCAAAGTTTTGTTCAAATCGTTCCCTGATGTTAAGTGCAATTATGTCAATAAGAAGTTTAACTCAGCTGCTCATATAACATCTAAGCTAACTCTTGATGCTGAAAGCAAATGCTTATGGTTCTCTGACTTTCCAAGTAATGTAATGCTTGCTGTAACCTCTGATTTGGTCTAATGAAATTTCCTTTTATTTTCGAAAAAAATATAAAAAAAAATGTAGCTGTATAGGTAATTTGGTTCAGCTGCAACCCACAGGTTTCGAGTTTGAGACACCAAAAATTAAAACTGAAATTTTTAATGCCAAGATTAGCATCACTGATTAGCAATAAAGCAAAGCTTATCAATTTAGGTAATCATAGAACTGATAGATGATGTATTACAAGACAACAATTCTATCAACACCCGCAAGGGGCACAGGGACACATACACAAGCAATATATGTATAGACAAGTACAAGCTTTCCTACTCAACATAGGAGAAACATTAGTAGTTGAATTGTTGAGGTCTGGGCGGTCGAGATGCGAGAGTCTGATTCTTTCTGGGGCTTCATTTCCAGATTCAGCCAGCTGCGTAGCTACACAAGGGTTCCACCAAAAGGTGGAAATCAAGACAAGTGAAGCAATGGTTAGCAGGGAGATTTTAGCCATGTTGAGAGTTGAAAATAAGAGGAAGTTGGATTTACAGGAGTTGCCCAAATTAGGAGCAATTTATATAGACTAGCAAGAGTGACTGGACTGTTAAGAAGAGTTAGCTTTAATTAATGGAGAAAACTCGGGTATATGATGCATAAAAGATTTTGTTGATATGCGTGCAATCTGCTTTAATTATTACTTCTCCTTGTATATCCAAAATCATTAAATACTGCTTTAAATGTGGTCTAATAAGTGAGGTTATTAGGGAGGATCTTAGAAATTGACAAAAACTCTAGATGATCTATAAAAAAATAATAAAAGACTTATAAATACACGGAATCCAAATATTACAAAAGACTTAATAACCAAAAAGGCTCAATTGATACAATAAAGCTCACTAGGTTGTTATATGTCTACCGTTCACTAACCTTTTGGTTCATGAACGGGATGAGATAGAATAGCTCATTCTCAGATTAATAATACTAGTTATTCAATAATTCTAGTTATTTAGTATTTCATTGATATTGGATTTATATGAGATATTTTAAGAAATAATATCATCATGTGCTTTGTTGGAGATTTAATTTAAATTTTACTGACTAAAATATCTATATTTACAATATTATTTTTTATTGACAATAGCGGTCCATAGTGGCGAGTGGTCATGGTGCTATATAGTAGTAGATGTTGGTGATGGTGCTATATGGTAGTGGTAGTAATAGTGCCTGATGGTGATTATGTACAGTTGTAGATTGTGAAGGTGCATCGTTGCAGATGATGGTTGTTGCATGGTAATGGTGATGGTGGTGTTGTTGTTTTTATGATAGTGATAATGATGATGCTCAGTGGTGGTACTGGTGTTGCACAGTAATAGATGACAGTAATAGATGATAGCGGTGGTGCAAGGTAGTAGATATTGGTATTACATGATAGCTGTAATGATGATAGTAATGTTACCTAGCATTAATAGCAGGGGTGGTGTTATTTCCACAGCAAATTTGTCTTGAGTGACACTATTGCCCTTCTTGAATCAACGATGTCTAACAACTCTTTGTGAGACCCATCTTAAGATTTTGGTCCTTCATCCTCTCTTCTTCACTTTGACCGCTCGTTCTTCTTCAAACTGCTTCCCAACTCGTCTGCACATTCCCTTCATCCACTCCTATCTATCTAGTACACCCAACCGGCCCTTATTGTTTCACTTTCACTGTCTCCTGATCTTCAGTTTGGTTTCTTCCTTTCTCTTTTTTTGCCTTTCAATTCCATACACATATTGTCCCTTATTCTAGAATTTTTTTTTTTTTTGCCTTTCACCTGAAAATTAGAATTGATATGTTTTCTCTTTTTGTTTGAATTCGCATACCTCCAGTCTAAGCCCGTCATTGGTAGGATAAAGACGGGCCTCACTACAATCTCATCAAACAAAATTCTAATAAGAAAGATAAAGATGAGCTTATTACAATCTTATCAAACAAATTTCCAACAAGAACGCCTCCTCTCTGCTCATAACAAAAATGATTTTCAACTGTTTCTAGTTCTATAAATTATAATTTTCATGACCTTAGGGGAAGAATAAAAATTTTAGCTTTTTATTTATCTTTGTATCACAAGTTTAAATTTTTTCTGTTCTTCTTTTTTGGGTTTCAATTATTTTCCCAAGACAATCAAACATATAAATAAAAAATAGTAAGAAAATCATGTGCGGTCAAAAAAATCCTAAAATATTAACTGTGAATAATAAAGAAGAAATTAGGAGAGAACTGGGTCTGACGAAGTATAAAGAAGAGAGAAGAAGCGAGGCCTAGAATCACGAAGAAGAGAGGGGGAGAGAAAGAGGTCAAATCTGATAATCTCATGAAAAAGGAAAGGTTGAATTGTGAGGGGCAATTATGTCACTTAAGACAATTTTGCTCTGGCAGAATAATAATTGCTCTGGCAATAACATTACCCTAATAGCGGTGGTGCTCAATGGTGCTAATGATGTATGGTGGTTGTGGTTGATAATAGTGTTGGTGATGATGGCGTAATTTGGTGTGCAGTGGTGGCGTAAGTGGGTTAGTTAACAATTTTTGTATACTATTTTAAGTCATCAATAGATAGTTAATATCACCTATCTCAAGGAATAATTTTATCCCAAATACAAGAGATTAATTCGATTAAATGGGGTAAATAATCCAATGCTTAAATAAGTGTAACCAAACATCGGATGACATAGAATGAGTAATCAAATTCAATTTCATCCGACGTATCAAGAATGCCCAGAGTCTTCTATTTTTGAGTCCTAAAAGGAGAAAATGACATTTTGAACTAATGTAAGATGTAAATAGGAGTAAGGAAAAACTCGCAAAATCCGTCTTGATCCAATTCGAATAGTGTATTCGATTCATGCATTTTGATTGGGTCAAAGGCGGGAGGGGTACTGGACGCAATCACGGATCAGAGTTTTAAGAATCCGCAGGTATTTGACCCGTACAAACATATACCACGCATTTAGAGATAATGAAATTAGTTTCGAGAAATTGCTATTGGACAATTGTTATTAAAGTTTTCACCTCAATTACTATGTTTTTTATAAACTGTCAGCAAAAGAAATTACACTCTTTAATTCATACTTTGGACTTGTTAAATCAGTTAGATAGAACATAGAATAATCCTGTTACATCAATATGACTTTATTTGAAGTGATGCAACTAACGTTGTAACTCACATATAAGATTATATTAATTAATCATATTTCTTTCAAATAGTTTTTCTCTTTTTCTTTAAGTCTATTGGTCACTGGATTGTCTTGCTTCCATAGATTGTGAAGGGAGAATGATAAAATTTAATTCAATTTCAAGTTGAATGTAAAAACCATTTTTTCCAGTTTTATGGGTGGCTATACTAATTATTTGCACACATAAGAAAATGATGTCGAAGTGGGGCTCTTCCCCCGATGTACCTCCGACGCTTAAGTTAGTAAGGTATTTATAACATGAATAAGTAAAGAAGTTCTCGGCTAATTTGAGAACTTACACGTGAGGTTTTTTTCTTATGAGACCCCATGAGGGGTATTTATAGTTGAAGGAGGAGAGAGGAGAACTAAGGGCTAAGGCCCTAGTTTCAAAAGCCTAGTTGAGGTAGGTTGACGGTGTCAAATAGAGACTTGTGCCAGAAAAAAAATGTCACATCAATCATATCTAGTCAATTTTGACTCTCAATCAATATTACCCGATTTAATGAGTAAATTCTGTCTCTACATTGAACATAGATAAATATTTATAACTGCAACTAGAAAGTATGCAAATCACTCAGAATATGATTAAAGCTTCTTGGATTAAATTATGAAACAATTTATCTAGTCTGTCCAAAAAGATATTTATATTATATGTTCTTCGTTTTAATTAAGTTGTCTTATTTTTTTAATTGTAATTAAACTATGGTAGAGGTGGGTACCCTATGATTTTACCTTCTTCCTTATTAATAGGCAAATACTCGATAAACTGAGGGGCAAACAAGGCTCAAAAATGGTTGAAAATTATGACTTTTATAGTTTGTTTGAAATCAACTGTTGATGTAATCAAATGGTCTACTTATTGTTCCAATAATTTTTGTATAATAGTTACCCTGATTAGAGGTGATTTGGTTGGTGAATAACATCGGCAAAACCACGACTTTTTCTTCATATTTTTTAAATTTGTTATTTACGTCCAAATCCGAGTCTAGATCTATAATCGTCATTGGAAAAACAGGCCGATGATATAGTTTAGAGGTGAAATGCTACCTCCGTCATGTCACTGGCAGTAGCAATGGGCAGCTGACTCTGGTTTTTTGGCTAGGAATCGTTATTTGAAAATTAGATATAGTTTTGGAACCTTTATAAAAATTGTAATTTGCTGTTCTTTATATTTTCCTTCCCTTTAATTTTTTTTTATAATTTACTAGTTGACCTCTAAACTTCGTAAATGTGAGGTGATCTAGTCAAACTTTAGTTGAGTTTGAGCATGTTCCAAGTTTTGAAATTTCAATTTAATAATGTCAAACTCGAAGAGTTGAGATGGAATATGGTGATATTTGAACTCAACTCAACTTGTTTACGTCGCTAATCTCCTTTTTATATATATGGTAGTCATCGTGGCACACTTATTTTATGTGCAATTCAATATCTTTTCTACTTTTTGTTGAAACTAATTAATAAAAATTATATTTATATTGTTGAAAAAATATTTGCAAATGTTTGCACGGATCTAATGCTATGTGATTAGCTTTTAATAATCACAATATTTGTGATGGTCAATGGAGATTAACATCCTTAAAAGAAAGAATTAGTAATTTTTTTTGGAAAAAATTTTAGAAATTTAGAAACGCCATTGACTAAAGGTGCTATCCTTTTATATATAATATAGGAATCAAAGTTATTTATTAAAAAATTTTATGAAAATAGTTTTGACATTTTGAGTACTACAAAAAAATTATAAAATAAAATATGTAGATAAGTAGTTATTTAGTAGTTCTTCTAATCATGAGCAGCTACTAACATAATCTAAAATTGACATAATTACATCTTGTCATTCGAAAATTTGGGGTGAGTTGCACTTTTCAACCCTAGGCACTTTTCCTCTCTCAAACCAAACAAGATTTAATTTTTCCATTCAATATCATGACAAATACACTTCAATATTAAGTTCATAAATATCATTTTTTTCAACCTTTTTCTTTTTTTTTTATTTTTTTGCAATTTTTCATGCCACAAATCTCGTCTCTCCTCTCTTCTCTTTCCTCTCTCTCTCTCTCTCTCTCAAAAGACTAGAAAGATAACAAAGTTAACTTTTTTTAGAGTCTTTTTTTACGAAAATGAATTATACAATCTATCTTATTTTTTAAAGAAAAGTGCACTACTGCTTATTTTCGAGATAAAAAATTGTACTTTGGGATATTACTATTTTGTATGAAAATTTAAAATGGTATAACCATGGGTATAAAATTGAAGTAAAGTGGATGGATCAGAAAATAGAATGTATAAATTATTATTTTTGTCTTACTGTTAATGTTTTCTATATCATGAGTGGGTTACTTAATCAACTTAAATCTATATAAAAATTATATATTGTAAACTATTTTAAAATAATATATTTAATCAAATAATGCATTTTTTTTAAAATAGAAAGCATTGAAGCAATTAGTAATAATGCAAATAAAACATAAAAATTTGTAATAAAGATGTGAATAAAATAAGTGAATATAATTAGTGGCAATAGTAGCAGTAGACTAGTAATAGTGGTAGTAGTAGTAATAACACATGCATACGCATGTGTTTCTGTCTGCGTGTGTGTCTCCGTCTCAAAAAGTCTCTCTGGCATAGCCATATCAACTGTACTGTACAAATAAATCTCTTTGATTTTATTTTAGACTATGGAGACTTGTCGAGCATTTAGCATGTACAGATCCCTATATTACCAGTGAACTGGAAAAGTATTTGCCAACCAAAGCAATTTTTGGTTGCGGGGGATTAGAAATTAGAGATATCCATTTACTCAATATAACATTGATAGCCACTGGGCTAATGGCCTAGTGATCAGGGGGACTGGCATAGGTTTTGGGATCAAATCGTACTTACGGCAGTTAAGAATTTGAGCTTACAGGAAAAGGGAGTTAAGTAGATTTCAGGTATGACAAACAAATTCTACCTACGGCAATTAGGAATTTTAGCCATATCTACCTCTTATTGTGTATGGTAGTTAGAAATTTGAGTTTATAGGGAGAGGGTGTTAATTAGATTTCGAAGAATCATACTTCTAATTGTGTATGACAAACAGTTTAGAATTTCACTTAATACATGGGAGCCTAATTCAAAATATATAGCATCGATAATGAAGAAAAGTGGGACTCTAATGCAAAATCCCGGTTCACTGTTGGCGCACTCCTTGAAGGCGAAATACTTCCACTCAATTCCATTTTGGCAGTCCACCGTGAAACCCTCTGCTTCTTGGACCTGGAAAAATCTCTCAATGGGCTTGTTATATCTAAAGCCTTAACTCAAATGGGTTGTAAGAAATGGACATTCTATATTGATTTGTAATGATGTTTGGGTTTCGACTCTCCTCTGATAGAATTCACTCTCCAAGCTGTTCCTCCTGGCCTTGCGAGCATAGCAGTCAAGTATCTTATTGATCCAAGAACTAACTCGAGGGACCTAACCCAAACTCAAATACTCATCCCTCCCTCAATTTGATAAAAAATCAAAAGCGTGATTTTGCCCCAAGTACTACAAACCAAAGATAAAATGGATTTTTGGACACTCATGCCTTCAGGTGTATTCACAACTAAATCAGCATATCAGTTTCCTTCTGCAGAGGAACGCAATCCTTCAATTTCCTAGTTTGCCATGGCATCAGATTTGGAATTACCTTTATCCTCAAAAGTCAAGGTGTTTTAGTGGCAGTTAGCTCATGAAAGCCTACCCTTGGCTGAGCCTTTAAATCGTAAAAGTATAATTAGTTCCCTACAGTACTACATCTGCAATCATGTATTGGAAATTCTGTATCATATCTTCTATCAATGTTCAGAAGTTAGAAATCTTGACTCCGTTTGGATGGTGTTTTTTAAGGTGTTTTTTAAAAACTATTATTGTAGCAGTTTTAACTCAACAAATGTATTTGTAAGATAAAAAGTTAGTTGAAAAATGCGTTTGAAATTTTTAAAAATTATATCGGAGCTCTTATATCCCAATTTCCAATTTCCTATCTTTCATCACATCTAACACTGAAGCTTATTTGTTCTTTAAACGTGGACGGGAATCGAAACAAATCGAAACACAAATACTAATGTGCTGTAAGTACTCAGTATAGAATAGTTGACGTCTGTGTATTGGTGGTTTGGGGCCAGAGTTGCCTGAACAAGAAAACAGAACAAGTCTAATCTGAGAAATGTGCTTACCGGATGCAATAGGAAACTTCTTGTTCTCATGTGGTAGCCACTCTTCTATCTTTAGATGGCCGTGGTGAATTTGACCTCATTGAAAGCAACATGCAATAAATGGCAGATGGCCCTCCATGGAATTGTTTGATTGATGTGCCTGATTATGCATCCTAAAGTTTGACACAATTTCATCTTCAAATTCTCTTGAATAAGACTTGGGCTTAATTCTAATAGCTGAGTGCCTGAGTTGTAACTTTCAGCTGTTAGCAATTTGGTAAATGACAGCCTGGAACTTCATGCATTGGCTTATTTTGACCTCTTTTCCAGCATCGATTGGTGGAGAAATCCAAGAAGGAGATAATCTTTTTTACTTAGCCCTATATTGATTTATGCACTAATTCCACTTTGCACCTATTAATTTATGACTGATTTTCACTTTCTATCACAATTTAAATTTTGGAAAATTGCACTCTGAATTTATCCTTCCTATTTTGGTCCAATTGTTAGCCGAATTAAATTTTTGGTTGTGCATATCATGCACTATTATTCAGCAGTTCAATGGAGTCCTATGTTATTAATCATTTTCAATTTGTACTTCAAACTCAATTTTTGGATGCACTGTCCCCCTAATTTGATTTTAATCTATTGTTACCAATTTTTTGAACTATGTAGTAGGCATATATGGATTTTTACCTAGTATTTGGTACTCCATGCATATTTACAAAACTATTTTGTACTTTTTATATTTCTATAATTTCAAAAATGTTTATTAAGCCACACAATACTAAGGTACAATTGAGAAATAGACATGGATTGAAATAGATCATTTCAAATATCAATTTAAACGTTACTAGAAGTAAAGGGGAAATAGATTTGTTCATAAATGATCTATTTAATAGATCGATAAAGTATATTGTAGTAGTAGTGTTTCTATCATTTTATACAACTATCTGTAGCATATTCTAAATTTAGGTTAAGCACAAGACTAAGGACACTTGAATCCTAGTCCTAATAATATACAAGTTGTTTGGTAAGCTGTACATACGTTCATGTTCCATTATATGTTTATGTTCATATGTTTTTATCATCGATAAAAGAGTGATACATATACATAAAATATAAGATTTACAAGAATAAATTTGTTAATTTGATGCTGACAATATGTGTGCCATATACCTGCCGCATATGTAGAAAATCTGTCACAAAAGACGCAATGTATCTAAATATTAGAGATTGTGAGTGCAAAGCTGAAATGAGCACTAAGTTAAGGACGCGACGCAGCATTTAACCTATTGATTGATTGTATATAATTGATGAGCATGCGCAAAATTTCATCAATTTTTTTTAATGTGATTAACGAAAAAGGTCAAAGACAACCTGTCTAAAATTAAATTGATAGTGCAAAATGAGAATCCGTTATTAGTTAGAGGGTAACAAGTATAATTAGCCGTTTTAATTTGTTTTACTTTTTCTTGCTTCTCCTAAACTCTGCTTCTTATTATAAATTTAATTTTCTAAAAGTACCCAAACAACTTCTAAGAGGTCACTTTCTCTGAACATTTTTAGAAGGATTATTTATAAATGGACAACCTCAAGTTTTGACTACTGTTTCTTTATTGGTGTTGGCCATTATGAAAAAGAAAGTTCCAAAGCATTATGGTTATTCACATTGTCCAAGCATTCAAAAGGAGCAAAAGTTGGAAAAGATATTCAAAACTCTATGTCGAGTAGTCGCGTTAGTCCTACTTTTAGAGTTGAAAGTTCCTCCAGTTGTCAGAAAAATGAAAAAGGGATATTTTAAAGTAATGTAAAGCTATATTGCCTAGTATTTATTTCTGCACACAGCATTTTGAACCGTCAATAGTGCCTGCAATTCTGCATTTTGAAGTCTAATAGCTTATTCTAATGGGTAAATCGGAAGTCTGGAAGACTATAATCACATTCTGCTTGGTTAATTTCAAAGATGTTACATAGCTTGTTGGAACTCTTTGGATCACTGATCAAGTGAAAGTAGAGGGATAATGGTGCAAGATCAATCAAGTCATTCGATATTCGAATCAACTCGATCTATCAATTAATCAAGTTAAACACAAATAAGATTAAACTTTCATTAAAGTTTCAAACTTTAGTTAGAATTAGATTCAATAATTCAAATTTTGAAATTTATATGTAAAAATATGAGTCACTCGAATTTGACTCGAATTCAGCTCTATATGAACTCATTTGTGTTCAACTCTAAAGAAGTTATATTGAACAAAATTTCGAACTTGTTAAAACAAATAAATAAGAATATTAAACTCTTCAATTCTATTATTATCGTTTACACGCCAAGGCTAAGCTAAAGAACAAAAAAGATGGGAAGGAAATTGGGTTTTATGTTACATCAATTCATGCATTAAAGTAAGTTTTAAACAGTCTTCAATTCAATTAACAAATTGAGATGATTGAGAGGTACTATTTGCTTTCCAACCTGGTCTGTTTCTTGTTTTTTATAAGGAGCTATCTTTTTTTTATTTTCCATTTGAAATTCCTCAGTTTATTTCGAGTAAAATCATAATACTACCTAAAAGACATTCGAATTGTAATTATTGATCCAACTTATTGATTTTAAGAAAATTTCACTGCATATAAATGACATTGCAAATATAAATATGATCAAACTGGTCCGGACAAATGGCAATCTTTTTTCAGCTGAAGAACAAGTTCGATTTGATCTTAAAAACACTTTATATGCTTGCCTGAATATGGAAAATATTACTAAAAGAATAAGTAAAATTCTCCCATCATAAGCACTTGAAATTGAAAACTTCAAAAACCAAAAAGAAAGTTTTTGTAGATGCGTTAATGTCCAGTTGATAACTAGCACTACAAAAAGGCGAAAAGCGAACGGCTGATCTCTTATTTGGACCATTGAAGTTGAAGGTAAAAAGGCAAAGAAAAAACTCGAAAAAAGCACAATGGCATCTAAAGAAGTCGATCTCCTTTTTTTGGACCAAAAGAAATGTCAATACAATAATATTAAAAGTTGCCTTGAAGATGGGGTGGCCTATTCAACTAATATAAAGAACAGCATTTATTGACATGATGATAAAATTAGAAAAGGAATAAGAGTCACTTTCAAAAGTTGTATCTCAAGTGACCATTAAGTTCTATCTTAATTAACTATGAAGGTTGATATTAATCAATGTTTTAAAAGCTTGACCGAATTGGACCGGATCGGCTGGTTTGACCTCAAATTGTTCTCTTTCCTTAGTAGAGAGCGGGAATAAGAGAAGGAAAGGCAACTAGCCCTCAAACCTACTCAGTCCTCTCAGAGTTTCCATCTTCTAACTTCTCGTTTGATGAGACACCCGGTCTTGCTGTTCATATTCTCTAGGCTGTTGATTCTCTTCTCGAGTAAGCGGGTAGGCAAGACAGTGTAATATAGATTTCTAATACAAAGCATATGTACAGCTGAATTCCGTTTCGGCCAACCCTGCCATTTGGATAGATGCAACAATTGGAGTGGTTTGACGAAGACTCGGCATTCAGGCGAGCCACTAGATGGTATGGTATGTTGTAGGTTTAATACGAAAGTTGATTGTTGTTTTCGAGGAGTTGGGCAAAAGAAAAAGAGGCTCCTAGCTAAATAAAGGTCGGACCGTGTAGCTCTTATCCGATTCGTATACTAGGTTAACTAAACTCGAGAACTGTTAAGACCGTCAAAAAAGTATGAAACGCTTGAATCGGTTTGAACTATGAACCTGTGGTTTGCAATTTTGTTGATTAATTAGAAAAAAAAAAGAATACTTTTTTAAAAATCCTAATGTTACTAATCACTAATAACTATGTGATGGTGTTTTTTGGTATGATTTAAGATTATTATTACTTTTTTTTTGTAGGTACAATTGAGATGATTTGTTTAAATTTACAATTTTAAAATGTATTTGAGAAAGTTCAAGTTTTTTAGAAATATTTAACTTTTTATCAGGTAATATGTCTTATATTAGTCCATAGAATGTCCAAATTTTTATGTATTTTATTTTTTTTAAAAAAATTATTGAACCGAGGTTGAATCGGCCCGACTGATTGAATTGTAACCCAATCACCTCACCGGTTCAATTAACGGTCTGAGTCTCAAAAGATTAATACTAAGTGAAATGTTGCGGGACAAAAAAAAAAAAAATCTCCTACTTCTACCTATCATATCCTATCAATTTCCTGGAAAATAAAATAACTTTTTAGTATTCAATTCTTAATTCACCGGAAGGTGTTCAGAAAACTATTGAGGAAATTCTAGAACTTATAAGTTTTAATCATAATCATAAAGAAAAGTGAAAATTAAAATATATTTCCATGTGAAGACCTGCAGCTGCCGTTCAATTATTGCGTTGTTTTCACAGATGTTGTCCCAGTAATGCTAGTAAAGCAACAGTGCGTGGCTCTTTTGAATTGATCAATAGAAGTGGCTGCAAGGAATAAAATGATGCCCTGCACATGGAGCAATGCCTAACCAGTAATTGGCATGATCCAAATGGGGGAAGTTTGACACAGATGTGTGTGTGAACATAATACCAAAAAATGCTTAGTTTTGATTTGTTATATATAGATAAAGGCCAAACTCCACTTTGCACTCCCAAACTTATATCGAATTTTCACTTTGTACCCTAAACTTTAATTTTAGACAAATTACACCCTCAATTGTCCAAAATAGTCAATTTAAGTCCAATCACTAACGGCGTAAACCAAACTAACAGAATTTAGGCACGTGCGTACAACGATTGGATTTAAACATAATGTTTTAGAAAGTTTAGGGTGCAATTTGTCCAAAATTAATACTGTCAATAATTGGACTTAAATGAATGTTGCACACACGCACTTAAGTTCTATTAGTTTGGTTGACTCCGTTAACGATTGGATTTAAATTGACTATTTTGGACAGTTGATGGTGCAATCTGTTTAAAATTGAAGTTTAGTATGCAAAATGAGAATTCGATATAAGTTCGGGGGTGCAAAGTGGATTTTGGCCTATAGATAAATGTCAATGACACAGTACCAGAAATTTATACTATATTCATTTGTTCATACTTTATACATATTTTTGTAAAACTCATTTTTACAATTGTTATTGTCTTAAACCTAGTCTTTTCGATCTTAAGTGTCTTTTGAAAGCCTTGTACGATTAGTTTTTGTACTACCAAGTTGAAAATGCCATTCATGATTTTACCAGGCATTTGAGACCTAAAGTTTTTTTTTCCTTTTTTTGAAATTACGCCTAAATTTTAAATACTCGGATTAATTTGTCTGGTTCACGAAAACAAAAGACTAGCTAGTTAGGATACTTAACCAAATGATTGGCCAAGAAATTGTTGTCGAAATCTGGATTCGAGTTACCGTGGAGATCTCACATACTGATCATAGAAAGATTTAGACAGCACAACTTTGATTGGAAGATCTAAAATGGATGAAAAAGAAAGAGTTGTCTATAGCAACTTTTTACTAATTAATCATTAAAATGGCTTCAAGGATAAATTGTCTGTTGTGGAGCAACAATTCACAGACCTTAATCTATCTATCTATTTATGCTTGTAAATAAGAACAAATTATTGTAATGGTTCTTAAACTTCTTGATATATCTTTTTTTTTTTTTTGAAAGGAATTCTTGATATATCTTCATTTTAGTTTTTGAAGTTCAAAGAAAGTATATACCTTAATCCCTAAAGTTCTGTCAAGTATTATTTCGTAGTCATACTACTTAACAAACGTTAATATTTAGCAAAAACATGTACAGGGAGTACCAAATGAACCGATTCAAAAGAGTAAATAATGAATCTCATTTACAATATAATTATTCGATTTAAAGGGGCATTCCAGCTTTTAATGGTCCAGATCACTCTCGTGAGCATTTGTTCTTCTTTAAGAAAATCTGTACATTTCAATCAAATGTGTTCCTATCCAGCAATTTTTGTACAATGCACATCTAACAGAAAAGTTTGTACATTTTATTTAAACTTCTGTACAAACTTCAAAATTTTATTGGGAACCATTCGTTGTGCACTACCAAACCCCTATTTTCGAAGAATTTTTTGCAATTTGCGTGTCCAATATGCATTTGTATATAGATCTAAACTTCATGAGTATAATTCAGAATTGAGGTAAAAATCTACAACGAAATGTCGTGTTTAAGAAGTGAAACTCACGAATTCAAAGTTTACGGGCTAAAATATAATTTTTCAAAAATAAGGATTATAACAACAATATGTTACCACATATATGAAAAGATAGGCCAGATTGCCTCCAAAGAAATTGAGCTTTGGGAAGCCTCATGCCATATTTGGTTTCAAACAACTATTTGAAACGTTGCTTGTTTATATTTTATTTAGAGTAACTTGCTTAGTTGATTTGGTCCATGCTCACCAGCTCATCACTCCACAGGATCTGCTAACACAGATAACTATATTTAAACTTTTCATACATACAATCATATCAAAACCAATTTATGCATCTAAATAAAGGTTGCATGGATTAGTAATTTGATGGTAATATTTTCTTGGGTATTGCTATAATTTTTTTACCATAAAAGGGTGTATCATGAGATGTATTTATAGTTTTTTTCACAAATTCAGACTTGAAGTGTTTTACAATTCATAATTACTCTATACTTTAAAGTCATTATGCACCAATTTTTCTTATACAAGAAGCAACCTAGGTTTGACAGCACTAAGAGCTTGGAAAGATGGGGGAGACAAGTAACCAATGTGGCATCATATTTGAAGGTGGAGTACAATAGGGAAGAACAATGGAAAAACAAGAAATGATGAAAATGACATTGTAAATATTGAAGAAGATGTGTTGGAAAAATTTTTGCTGAATTGAAAATACCAAAATCTATTATTTGACATTCGGATGTGGAAAATCGCTCAAATAAATCGACCCAAATACTTGCACGCAACGCATGTAGCGAGACAAACAGTAACCATATTTTTAATTGTTACAACAAATGTGAACTGAAGGATGCCAAACCATATCAGTAGCTATTAATTAATTCATTATTGTTTTATATTCAATGTTGTCAGTCAAAATTTTTGTTGGACAGTGTGAAAACATAGGAAACTAAAGAATCTAATACTATCAGAGGAAAACCATCTACTCTTAGAACCAAAATTTTGGGAAGTTATTTTGTCGTTTTTGGATGTTTGCTGCAAACACAAGTCATCGAACTAGATTTTGTGCTGCATGAACAATGCCTATTTTTGCTGCAGTTCCAGGGTTCCTTCTCTTTTTTTTTTTTCTTTTTTTTTTCTTCTTTTTTGGCTTCTTAGGTAGTCCAAATTTGAATCATGGGGTATCGGAAAAGTCTCAAAGTGAGATATGATCAGAATGCTTTATTTAACCATATGAAACATCCACATGAGGTATCTAATTATAAATACTAGTATGTAAGAACTATTTAATATTACCTTATCGCGTTAATTTTGAATCTGGCTCAAGCATGAATTGTTATATAATTTTCGTATATGAAATCTAAAATATTTGCCAGCTTATAATTTAAGGTTTTAAAAAAGAATATCTGTTGATCACATATTTTGAATGGGTACTAGAGGAGCGTGGCAACCATGAACTAAAAACTAAGATCAATCAAAAGGAAGTCCTTTCAATCAGTTGCAGCCAATCACAAATTGTCAAAGTGGCTTACGTGCAGTAATAGCTTGCCATTAATTTTACGACAAGAATCAGGAGCAAAAAGTCTTGATCCCATGTTTGTGATCTGCTCAAAATACCACCAAATTCAAATCATACAATATGCTCTTCCTGAGGCAAAATGGCTAGTCGAATCAGTGACAAAAGTTCTTGCTGAAGGAAGCAACAACTTCTTCTTGACGAAAAGTAATCTGGCAAGCTAAGGTCAAAACTCCTGAAAGCCACCAGAAAGCTTATATTGGCCACACTTTGTGTAGTAGGAATAGTATTATTGATCATGCTTTATTGTTTCCTTGTTGCCGTAATTGAAGAAGCAAATTTCTGTTTTTGTAGGAACTTTGACGAAATGCACCTAATTTTAAGTTGAAACAGTAATGAATAGGCGGCCATGAACCTTGAAACATAGAGGTTACTTGCGTTGAATTTACTATACATGTCAAAACAATTTGTAAGTCTGTACATTGGGATTATTAATGTGCACGGGCAGCCCTGCAATTTGCCCCTAGCCATTTCGACAATTAAGTCACGGTGTAATTGTTTAGTATTTTAGTGTAACTGTCTAATGAGATATAATTGTCCAACATTATAGTGTAAAAATTTTTCATCCAAAATTATCTCATTTTTTTATGTTTTTTAAATTCAAATTTGGTAGTTCAGTTGATATATCTCAACCATCCTTGTCCCATTAAATCAGGACCATTAACTTGTAAAAAATCACACTTGTGAGGCCCCAAGGCCGATTATTAATCAGTTTGACCTCACATCCCAAGAAAACTACATATCTTTTTATGAAAGATCCATCAAACCATATTTTTTTACTCAAACAATTGGATAGCCAAAAAAAAATTCAAAGACCAAAGTAAACCAATAAAACAATAAAGAAAGTTTAAACATTTTTATATCAAATAATAAATCGAAGTCCTAACTCCTAACGCATAGTGAAGCATGTTTCAGCCCTTCCCTGGCTTCGAAGGGTCCCCAACAAATGCCAATAAATAGCGACCCCGAGGCAAGAACAGATCGTCGCCAAGTAAGAGCGTGTGCCCCTTTCAACAACAGCAGTAAAATATTTTTCTCAAGTTCCCTTTTTTCCCCATATTACAAAGAAGAGAGTCTTTCCCTAACCTCATAGTGTCGACATGATTTGCCAGAAAGATGCCTTGGTGCAGAAAGTCTGCGAATTGTATGAGAACATCTCAAGTCTCGAGAGTCTCAAACCTTCCAAAGATGTCGACATGCTGTTTACACAGCTTGTTCTCACGTGCATGCCACCAAATCCAATTGATGTAACAAAGCTGTGCAAAAGTGTTCAAGAAATCAGGTTTAAGCTCATTAAACTTTGTGGAGAAGCTGAAGGGCTTCTAGAGAGCCATTATTCGACAATCCTAGGTTCTTTTGATAACCCTCTTGATCATCTCAACATCTTCCCATATTTCAATAATTACCTTAAACTCGGCCTCCTGGAATTCAATATCCTTATCCAACACACTACCAAAGTCCCTAGTCGAATTGCATTCGTGGGCTCAGGTCCCCTACCTCTTACTTCAATTGTCCTGGCTTCTTATCACTTGACTAGTACCTCATTTCATAATTACGATATTGACTCCTCGGCCAATTTGATGGCGTCTCGGCTCGTTGCTCCTGATCCTGACTTGTCCAAACGGATGTTTTTTCACACGACCGATGTTATGGATGTTACAAGTAACGAATTGAAGGACTACGATGTTGTGTTTTTGGCAGCACTGGTGGGTATGGACAAGGAGGAAAAAGTACGAGTTATCGATCATTTGGCTAAAAACATGGCTCCACGGGCTATTTTGATGTTAAGGAGTGCTCATGGGGCAAGGGCTTTTCTCTATCCAATTGTTGACCCTTGTGATCTGCGAGGTTTTGAGGTACTTTCTGTATTTCATCCCACGGATGAGGTGATTAATTCGGTTGTTATTGCCCGTAAGCTTCCAAGTGGAATGTCTGTTCAGTCACTTGATCAGGGGCTTGGATGTCATGCCATGTTGCCTTGCAAATGTGCTGAGATTCAGGCTTTCAATCCTCTTAATAAGATGAACATGGTAGCTGAGGATCCTCTCCTTTGAAGTCATGCCTCTGATCTCACTTTTTCTTTAAAGATAACATCTGATTATGCTGTCCCGCTGGACTTGAATTGCTTTGTTGTTTTTGGTATTTTAATCCCTAATTGTCTGATCCACTTTAAAAATATGCCCCGTTTATGTTCTTATGTACGGGATTCACGAAATAACAGTATTATAAAAATTTGTACTACAATATAAATATACATGTATCCTCTTCAAGTAATTTATAAATTCAATTATGTTGTTGGTAAGTCCATGCTTGTTCCTCCAATTTCCTTTCTGACAATAGTTTTTAAATCTTTTTTGCTTTTTGTAAATATTAGTTGATAATACAAATTTTATACATTAAAGGACAACTTTTCCCCTCAAGATTGTTTCTACCCGTGCATGGCTTCAATAGACTGAATTTGGATTTAATAATTTCACTATTAACTTGTAAATCACCCTGGATCCAGAATTAAACTTTTTAGCTTGCTATTTTAGACAGGATATTTCGCAGCACATTGACAATGAAACACTCAAAGCAAGCTACTTTTTTTGTGCATGAAACCTTGGTTGACTGTTGGTTTTTGTTGCTTCTTGTTAATTAGATCAGTAAAAATGGATCAAAAATTGGAAGTATAGTTTAAAAAAAAAAAAAAAAAAGTGCAGGCAATATGCAAGCCAATAAGAAAAGTGAAGCAATAAGAAACAATTTCTGTTTATAGGGTATCAAGATTGTGAAATTGGAATTAAATATTCACAGTCAAAGCTGAATTTCGAAATTTCACATAATGGAAAAAAACATTAGGGAACTTTTTGCTTGACGGAATATTTGTCATATTCCATCTTCCTATCTTCCTTTATTGTTTATTTCTTCACGGATTGTTGTCTGAAATGAACTGGAGAGCTGGAATTTCGGATCCTGGAATTTTAAAAAAACTGGTATCAAGAGAGAGTTAGCTGCTGTTGGTACCTCTCTTGTTCAGATTAACATTATGATTCATGTTAATATGATTATGATGAGCAAGGTCGAATCTAATTGAGCAATTACTTTTGTTCTCCGTGCTAACTTGAAGCCTTGTTTGTCTGAAAATTTTCTGATTATCTATGTGACAGCATAAATTACTTGCATTTTGCAGCAACCTGTACTCTTCTATATAGTGTTTGGCACACACTCGTGACTGGCTTAAGTAGGGGGCAACAAATGCTCGTTAAGGCCTCGACAGTGATGGAAAAGGCAAATTAATTAGTCGATAATTCCACAAAAGATGTACACAGAAACAAGTCAAATTTGTATTTTCATTGAGATAATCACTAATTACTCTTTTCCTATTGCATTCTAGCTATACTTTCAAAGTAAGGAGAAATCAATCTGATTCCATCACCTATGATGTGATGATTTGACCTGTTTTTCACAGTTATATGTTTTGCAAACATGTCCTGAAGTAAAAGTAGCATAGCTCTAATGAGATGAAGCACATTGAAGTTTTAGCTATCACTATGCTTTCTTAGTTGGAATGTAAAAACTCGATAAACAAAAACTATCTATGCGATGGTCATTTCCAAACCTCTAACACAAAGCTCCCATATCTTACACCTAAAATATATAAAAATGAGATGCATGATGCTTACGATGTATGCCCGCAGAGTTGGTGCATGTGTTTCTATGGTGAATATTATCTGGTGTTTTCCGAAATGCTTCTGGTCTATGGTTTCCTGGATCTTGATTCCAGGCTTCAGGGGTGGGTGTAACCAGCTGCACATTGCATATGGGCTAGCCCATTTATTTGCTGGATCTGAACTATTAGGCGGATCCGTCTAAGATTGATTATTTTTGTTTTCTTTTTGTTTTTGTATCTTCAGAAATTGATCAGAGATCAAATTAATGCTATGTAGATGATTCTTGGACCACACTGACCTCGTTTGGAATGTTTCAAAATTCTAGGCATATTTCAAAATTCCTGTAGTCCTGTTTTTCTGGAATTATTTTAGATTCATTTGCAATCTCAATAACTTCTTTAAAGAAGAAGTTTGTGATCATTGCTAAGACACATGATAAGCACACGTTACTGACCATTTAATTGGAGTAACAGATTCTAATATCTAACGGAACCATGTAAATCAACACTATAGGGGCTAAAAACGATTCGGTGTTGTCGACAGCCCAGCCAATTTGCGAAGAAATTCGCATTGCCAGTTCGCTATGCGCAAAAAAACATCAGACAACACGGATGATACAAGATGGAACAGTAAAGTGCCAAACCCGGCTATTTTTCCAATCTATCGTTTCAAATATAAGCTGAATCTAAACATGTTTGCAAACCACAAGCCATTGATTTCACGAAATACCAAAAAAAAAAAAAAAGAAGAAAAGAAAAAGACAGTCACCTTTTCAACTGTTTCGTCAATCCTGAACACAATTGTCTGTTGCTTTACTTGGGAAGAGTTGTCAAACAAATTCTTTCTTCGTTTGTTCCTAGAAATTAAAAAAAAAAAAAACAAATAAAGCAACAAGAGAAAATTCCAACTTTTGAGATTTTTGCCTTCATGGCATGTTCAAGAAAAAAAAAACGAAAACTGATATGGAAATCAAAACCTCTTTGTACAGATGAATTCTACATGCCTTGCTATTTTTGTTAGGAAAGATAAATCTGTTGTATATGCAGCTAGATATCAGTTTTTCAAGTTTCGAAACCTCCAGTCCCTCCAGCAGCATCAAAACATATAGGACTTGGAATGCCAGCACTAACATTTTGCATCAGAGCAAATCTCATGTCCTCAGATGGTTTCCAGTGTCTCTTCCTCTGATTTATAAACCAATTGTTAATCTGCTTCTGGTCTAATCCAGTAACTTCCGATAGTTTATTTTTCTCTTCTTCCTGTATCATCATATATTCTTCAGTAAGATGTCAATAGAGTCCAGACAAGCAGCAAGAAAACTAAAGCAATGGCACCCTTGCATGAATCTTCTAATTTAATAACACAAAGGGACACTAGTTTTCTGTATACCAGTGAACAAAAACAACTTCTAGCAGCAGACTGTCACTCACTGTCAAGTACTTGGTAGTTTCTGCTTCATATATCCTTTGACCACTCTCATCCCTAGTCTAATCTCCAAACCAAGATGATCGTTGACTAATGAGCTGAGACTAATTCATTTCACCAGTCCAGTTAGCACTTGAAATCTTAGCTGATATCTAGAAATTCCAGAGTTTTTTTTTTTTTTTTTTTTCTCTCCTCAAATGTTTCGTTGAGTCGATGTTTAGGTAGTTCTCCAAAATATCTTATTCCTGATATTTCTAAATTAAGATTCCATATAATCATTTCTAGTAGTATTTTTAAGTACAACAAAATGACTTATTGAAATGAAAACCCTGCTCTTCAATTCTCTTCTCTTACCATCAACATCCAACAATGAGAAAGATGCACAAGCATAATGAAGAGATGCCTGGTTAAACGCATAAGTAAGCTGAATATTCCATGATGCTCTTAAAATCAAATCATAATTGAAGAGACAATGTATGGGAATGGTAAAACAGAAACCACAAAAAGCCCTTCCAATTGCAGCTTAAAACAAATGGAAGCTGGATTGAAACATGTACTTTGCAAAACTTATTTGAATGCAACAAAATCATAAACGATGGCATGTGCACCTTAGTTTAAGTTTATCATGTGCACCTAGTTGAGATCCATTTATGCCAAGTGCAATATTGAACAACATATTAGCAAATCAGATGCATTCCGAGTTACCGTGGGATATGGCCATCTATAATGTGTGTTCCACCAGTCTAGGAGTGCCATCCTCGCATCTTTTGGCAGCTTGCCTTTCTTCCTTTTCTTCAAGAATTCCTTTCTCAAGCTGCTAAGATAACCACTGTACTTGTGCATGAGTATCTCTTTAAGCTTATTCTCGACTTGACCAGCACCGGATGATTCTTGACTCTCAGCTACTTCAACTTCTCCACAGCTTACATCCTCATCTGATGTAACACCTGCTTCATCTGATGATACAAGGCCTACAAAAATGAGTCAGTTGAGTATCTCGTGTAGAAAATAATGTAGAAGAGAAATCAAATCCTTATGGACAAACAGATACATAACAAGTACTTCAAGTGCGACCTCATGTGATCAAAATCAGTACAAGATCTAATATACCATATACCTGAGCATGATCCATATTATATGCCTCCATGGAGAATAGATGAAGCAAAGGTTGCTAACACAAAGATAAAGCAACATATTGATAAATATGGAATGTTATGAACCAAAGAATTAGAGTCAAAATTCGAAACTAATTATCTATGTTACGTGACGCGTCATAATAATGCCAAAGATCTTCAGTAGTAGACTTGACTTAGATTCCATTTCATGATGACATGTTAAGCCAATTATGCACCATAAATTATGAAAACATTTTCTTAACTTTCACATGTTTCGACAGTAATTATTCTGTCCTTATTTAAATTGATTTTGTCCCCACTCAGAAAATCAATAAATCAGAGACTACATTTCACTTTAAATGCAAATCCTGGCAATTCATCATAAACTATAGAATTTCTCAGAGCCGCTTCATGTGTTTATATCTGTGCAGCACTAGATTTAATACATGAAAATATTCCACTCAAACTTGGAAAAAAAAAAAACCCTCGGAAATTGCACATGAGCACTCAGTTACATACGAAATTCATCAGTCAGAGGCATCAGTGGCGTAGAGTTCTCCAAAAAGTGCTTGTTTCTGTGTCAATTTTCCCATTTCTGAAAGAGTTGCACTATCATGTTCTTGCTTCTGAAAGCAAGTGTTTGTAAAAGATGCGCTTAAAATAACTAAGCTTTCACTTCTGATATCGAGTTTCCTACTCATGATAGTTTTAAAAAAATACAACCGTACAATCCATCCACGATATTTATACTATATACTACATTTGTTAAACTAGACCAACTTACTTCTGGGGGGAATATCATCTCCGTTCACCTTCAAACAACTTACTGATAAGGTATATCCAAATGTCATGTAACATGTAAACAATTAAATACTCCAGTTTAAAATAGATGAATCAACGTGTTCAGTTCAGAAAACTAAGATCAAGTCATGCTAGCGTATTGGAGATTGGATCAAGACAGATACAATAAGCAAATTAGCCTTCGCTCTTATGAAGGTCTTAGCCCAACTAATGGTCACAAGGAAGTGAAACAACGTTTTGCAACCGATAAAATTCACTAGAAATTCAAGGTCAACATTTCTAAGCACCTCCGACGTGGTGTACCTGAAAAAGTATACCAAACATTGGGACATGAAACTGCAAAGAGACAAAGTTGCAAAGCAGTCAAGAACATGCGTATAAAAATGAACGAAGGCCCATCAGGCATGAAATTTTTATAATACTCTATCCATGATATGATCCATACAAGTATAAACTTAGACACCAATAATACTCTATCTACATTCTCTGGTTCTTTTTCTAGAGCTCAATTTGCCCCCAAAAACCGAAGAATGTTTAGATGCATTTTTCCACGTTTCTAAATTTATGATCCTTCTCGTTCCCATCCAATTTGCATATGATCTTTCATAACGAGTGATATCTTGACTTCCTTTACTTCAACATACTAGCAACTAACATTCTTTTACTGATATGATCCTGGTATCCCCTTGCCTGCCAATCAAGCTTCACCAGAGTTATCCGTCTACTTATGTGCGATGGAAGGTCCAAGTGGCTCAATTTAAGGCAAAATATCATAGAAATTCTTCATACTCTTCAATCAAGTGTTGTTGGAATGGTGTTCAAGATTTAGATCAAAAGTTCGAGGAAGGTTTTGAACATGAAAATCTGGACAGAGAGCAGACATGGGGGAAGCTGTCACCAGCAGCTTAAACTAATGCCCATAACTGCAATTCAGAGAGCAGCCGCAGATCAAGATAGCCGCCAACGAGCAGGTACACGGCTGGTGTAGGCGGAATTACGAGTTTTAGCAATTTTTAGGGTTTTTAGGAGTTTTCAATTTTTAATTTATACTTTCCATATATGCTTCCTAGCGACTTTATGCCCATAAAAAGGACATCCATTGTCCTCTTTGCATATCTTTGATTAAGTAATGATGATTTTTTTATATGATTTAATAAAATTATAGCTTTCTTTTTTGAGAGATTTTCTTTAATTCTCAAGGAAAACTAGTGTCCTATCAAGTTCTTACTTGTGGCGATTTAATCACATAGCTTAGATTCTTATCAATGTCATTTGATCCAGGTCTAAATTCCCAATGCGTTAAGAGGCATCCAAAATTTTAATCTTTTGTTTACTTCTTGGGTTTTCTTGAGTTAAGATTCAATCTTTCCTATCATTCTTCTTGTTCTTTGTTGTTCTTGTTGTTCTTGCTTCAAGATTTAATTTTTCTTAATCAAAGTTTCATTCTTGTGTCTTTGGGGTTCAAGAATAGTACTTTCTTGGGTTCAAGATTTCATGATTTGAATTTCTTAGGTTTGAGTGGTCAAAGATTGAATATTTATATTGTTGGGAGACATTTCTTATAATAATAACAATAATAATTGTTTGTGGTTGTGAAAGAAGCGTGCTAGTGCTGTGTTTGGTAATTGTTGAGTGGAAAAAACCAAAGTGATGAGAACATCAAGAAAAAAAGCCAATAATCAAGTGAAAGAAAAGAATTCTTGTTGTTTTCTTATCAATTTTGTAGATTTAAACCATAAATAACAACATGAATTGAATTATGCATAATATCTTAGATTAATGTCACCACACCAACAAGGCACGGGACCGTGTAGAGTCAAAGATGCTTCATGTAAAGAAGAGGCAATCCAAACACCAAATTGATAGCATTGTTTCAAGACAAGTGGGAGAAGATATTGCAGTCGAGATCCGAATCTCATGAGAGGATTGATCAAGCTACTACAAAATCCAAGAAAGCAAATACCTTTAGATATTCAGATGTTGATCTTGATGACTTGATCTCCTCCCAAATTTTGAGGAGCTATGAAGATGCCCTTGTGGTTGCACAAGGACGAAAGGGTTCATGAGTTTGAGGAGCTCAAAGGGAAAGAGAAATTACCACCGGTGAAGGAATTAAGAGTCGAGGATACACAACCATGGAGGTCACGAAAGAAGATGTAGATGTATTAAAATAGAAATGCCAACATCTTAAGTATCCACTTATCTTTTTGTTAAATCTGGAGGTTCACTGCTTGAGCACGTACACCTTCTTGTATTTATCTTAAGCGATGATTTGAGGACGAATTGTTTTGAAAAAAAGGAATCTGATATGATCCTAGTAGCCTCTTTCACGCCAACCGAGCTTCGCCAGAGTTATCTGTCTACTTATGCATGGTGGAAGGTTTAATTGGCTCAATTCATGACAAAATAGCATAGAAACTCTTCATATCCTTTAATCAAATGTTGTTGAAATGGTATTCAAGGTTTAGATCAAGAGTTCAAGGAAGAGTTTTGAACATGAAATTTTGGATAAAGAGCAGCAACAAGAGAAGCCGTCCTCGGCTACTACAATTGCTACCCACGGCAGCAATCCAAAGAGCAGCCGCTGAGGGAGCTGCCCACGGCTGGCTCTGTGGCTGAAGTTCCAGAGAACTGCCACGGAGGCAGCCACCCATGACAAACTGACGAGGAGGTCCATGGCTAGTGTCAGCAGAATTACGAAGTTCAGCGATTTTCAATGGTTGTTTTCACCATGGTTCGAAGACTCGACCGAGTCGTCACAAGAACGGAAGATCTTGATCCGAGACCGTTCCGATCCTACTCGGAGACGGCAGACTCGCCGCAAACTCGGTTGGACTTGGTCAACTCGTACCGAGTCGTCTCCGAGTCGAAAAAAAACGAACGAGTCGTAGCCGACTCGGCCGAGTCAACCTGGGCCGAACTCAACTTTTCAAAGCGGTAAGGCTAGAGAAATCATGGAGAACGCATCTCATCCCATCCCCTTATGGAGAAATCATGGAGAAATTAAAGGATATGTTGCTTACTAATCAAATCCTACCGTTAATACTAGAAAACCATGAAACTAAAAAAACATAAGCATGGCTTGCTCCATGAGATCCGAAACACATGGAATGCTGTTAGATATGAAAGCACGGCCCTTAGTAGGGGATCTTCAGTAACGAAGACAACTAGCAAGACCAGCCCACATATCCATAGCAACACATAAAAAAATTGCCTACAAATTTACACCAAATCAGTGATTGAAGGATGCTCCTGGTAATCTTGGGTTGAAGGGGCAGAGAAATTGGGTATTTTTGAATTTGAATGCTAGAGCACATAACCATTTTTGAAAACAACAAAAAGATAAAAACAAATGAGAAAGTGCAAATATATGGATAAGAAAGCCAAAGCTTAAAAATTTCTTTGACTGAGTGAGCCATGGGGAAGAGTAAGCGGAAGAGAGGATAGAAGAGGGGAGACAGAGCAAAGAAAAAAATGTCACGGCTTGAAGTGGAAAGGTGGGGTTGCCCTAATGAGCAGAAAATGACAAGATTATCCCTTCAGATGGAGGTAATTGATTTTGAGTTAAAGTAGTTTAGGTAATTGGTTTCTCAACTTTCATGGACTTAAAAAAAGATAGAAAAAAGAGTGATACTAGAACTCAAAAAAGATTAAAAAAAAAAATTGAAGAATTTTTGGTAAAGATAATACATTCTAGAAATTTTTTACTAATTTTTTATTATTTTTGTTTAGCATATTTTTTTATATTTTGAATGATTATTTAAAATTTTTAAAATTTAAATTATTTTAAAATATTCGTCACGCCGAAGTCCGCGACCGCTATACCGAGACTGATGTGGAACGGTACGCACCGAGACCGCGACCGAGACCGCGACTTTGAACCATGGTTTTCACTCGTTTTTAGTTTCTAATATATATTTCCTAGTGACTTTATGCCTATACAAAGTCATCTATTGTACTCTTTTACATATCTTTGAGCATGTGATGATGACTTGTCATGAGATTTAACAAAATTTCAGCTTTCTCTTTTGAGAGATTTTTTTTAGTTCTTGGAGAGAACTAGTTAGATCTTATCAAGTTCTTATTTGTAACGATTTAATCACATAGCTTAGGCTTCTATCAACGTCATTTGGTTCGGGTTTAGGTTCTCCATGTGTTGATTAGTTTCAATCAACTTGTTTGACTAGGGTTAAATTATGATAATCAAGACGATCCTACAAGTGACTATCCTACATGAAGAATTGTGGGTTCCAGGTGCTTCACTGCCCTAGGATCTCCAGTATTCATATCATTTACCTATCTGTGAACTGATGTAACATGATCTCTTGCCCTTTCTTAGCTATTATTTTTCTATTTTTTCAACTTTAGAGACAATTTTATGTTATTTTTACCTAAAAAAAATAAGAAATAATAAGCCCTCTTGTGTTAGTACAAACATCAAATTTACTCAAAAATATTGGAAGAGTCACAAAACCAATGCTTGAAGAAAAAACTATATTACCGTGACACCCTGACCACATTTCCCCCATTTGCTTTCTTCCCATGTTTGAAACAAAGAATGAAACAAACTTCTGATTGTACAGTATGATCGTTTAAAGATTATTTTGATTGTCGGTTGCTATGGAGAAAGCTAACAAAGCTGCATAAAAGCGGAATATAAGGAATTACTCCCGATTAAATGAACTTATCAAGATAATCACTAAAAGGAACTCTTAATTTTAGTCACCTATACATATACTAGAATAGTATTTATAAACTTAACACGCTAACTCTTTTCTTCTTTTCCATTTTCATATCTAAGAATGTGCCATGTCCCAATTAAAAGCACTAGTTTCCAATGCCTAGTCAAAGCAAGAAGATTTAAATGTCTAATGGTAGAATGTTCAGTAAAATTCAGCTCCTGACATCAGCTGTATGGAAGTCCACCGTTGAGCCATATTCTAACTTATTCAATCACCGAGATATGCTTGACTAAGCAAACCACCAAAACTTTTCCAATAACCATAATTTGGATCAAAAGCTAACATTTCCGTTTCATCCCTAGTAATGGGCATTGTTGCTCTTCATTGGTTTCTTTTCTTTTCTTCTTTGCCTTTTCCAATAGGAGTAACACTGTTATTTTGCTGATTTTAGTGTTCTTGAGAGTTGAGAAAACTAATCCATCTTCTGATGCATAATCGCAGTCAATATTAACTTACTAAAAGTTACTTTGGCTAGCCATAAGTGAATAAACATTAACGCTTTTCATGTACTTCCTACTGTAATAGAAAGGGAACAAACTCTGAACAGTGATAATAATACTAACCTCCCACAATTCAATTACCAAGGCTAGATAACTGACAACTCCAGCCAATGGGCTGGCCTAATCTAAAGCCATTAGTCAAGGGCGTGGGAGTTCTTAACTGCATCTGTAGTCTTAGGCTATCAGTGGTAAGGTAAAGGAATCAAAATATTCAATAGATTCTCACAGTAGTGCTTCCTAATGAATTTCCAATAGAGGATTCCTACAGATGTGCCGAAAATGATTAACAAATCAAGGTTTAGCTCATCTAGGTTTAACCGATTAAGAGCATAACAAGCAAAAACGAAATTAAAAGCCAACAAACAAAGACTCAAGCATATATTGTACAATGATGAAGGTCAACATAAAATGTACTTGAGACACCAAAAAGGCAATGGGCAATAGTATACAATGTTTATAGCTTCATTTTTGCTGTCAAGTTTCTTTCTTTTGCACCCTCTTTTTGCAGCATAGGCAACTGCTAGACGTACGAACAAACGTATTAAAATCTTGTATTATTAAACTAGTGTACCATGCATAAATTGGTAAGTTCAAAATTCACGAGGTCCTTTATGTTCAAAGACATCCAAGAGTTGTCATGTCATACGTCAATTGATGAACCTTTTTTTCTTGTCATTATTTCTTGAATGCTGATAATCGATCTATAGGACTTTTATACTAGAAATTTGTTATCTTCTTCTTTTTTTTTCTTTTTTTTTGGGAGTAAAGATAAAGCAAACCGTGCATTTTTTTTTTTTCCTTCGCATGCCTCTAGGAAGATAAATATATTTGTGATCCTAAACCAACCTAAAATAATGATGAATAACAGTAATTCTTGGCCTGTGTTGTAAATACCCCAAGAAAAGAATTTCCTATCCATTGGCCTACCCAACCCATCTTCTTAAAACCCCAAACAGACAGATCACAACAAGAAAAGAGTAAGGGGTTCAAAAAAATCCAATACCAGAATGGTAGTTTGTGGAGGTCAAGGAGGAAGACGTGGTTGTGGCAAAATTCTCCTTACAGAGATTGTTGAGTTGCAACTCAATATTGCTCAAAAAAGTAGTTGCTTCATCAAACGGTTTCAACAGCTCCTCCTTATATCTATGTAGAGCTTCACAGTATGATTCCTTCAATACAAAACAACATTAAAAAACAAAACAGTAAATACCAATAATGAGAAATCAAAAACAGTAGACAAAAATCAAGAATCTTATTAACGTATGGAAAAACCCTTAATCCCTTAAACACAACAACTGTACTACATCAAGTTTTTTCAACTGACCATGAATTGATCCAGTTCAGGATCAGCACCTATCACTCCAGGACAGCTAATGGGGTGAGTTTCTTTGCTGATTTCTTCAAGTAATGAAGCCATCTCAGGTGGTGCTCCAACCTTATTTTTAAGCATGTATATAATACATCACCAAGCTTTTGAGGGTTTTAAAATCGTCTTAGTATGTGTAGAGAAGAGTGATGAAAGATTGTTTACCTTTCTGCACTGAACATAAGCAGATATTAAGTTAGGGTAAAGATGATGATTAGCAATTTGAGCCTTTAGAAGATCTGACACCTCTGATCCAAAGACTTCATGACTGCTTTCATCTGGTCTAAACTCAGCTAAATTCTCAACTGGACTACTATGATCTAGCCATCTCATACTTTCAACTTCGAGAACTCCACCATTTGAACATGAAAATGAATTATGAATTCTGTACAACTCATCCATGAACCTATTACTTGCTTCAAACTTTTATGAAAAAAGTATCTTCAAGAAATCACCATGCTAAACCCGTGAACATGATGAGAGACACTGTTACGTTCAAAGGTTTGAGAGAGTTCAGTATTATCATAGACACACAGATGGAGGGGGATGGTATCTGAGAAATTTTTTCCAGGTGAGCTGAAAATTTCATGGAATAGGAAAGGATGAAAATGACCAGTCCTGGATCACTTTCTGTTTAATATTTGATGTGGAAAAAGAGGAGAAAAGAATACAACTACTTTACCTGTTTACCACAAACAGTAGGTATTTGTAACTAAGAGATAATTAGCTGGGCGGTGGGGTTGAAGTAGCAGGGATGGTAGGTCAGTGGAGAATTTCACATAGATTGGGTGTACGAATTCATTTATGAATTTTATAATTTAAAAAATTATCACATAAATATGATAAAGCATACTGATATAAAATCATTTATATGATTCTATTTTAAATTATGAAATGAAGTCATGAAACGAATTTATGTAAAAATTTTTCATAAGCAGATAGCTTTGTGGTGAGTTGTGTGCTAATAGTAAAAGATGAGTGTTAATTCGTCCTATATTGAAAACGTGTATAGTAATGTTCCTATATTTAAGTTCTGTGGATTAAACCTTAAATCATCAATTGACTTCTAGTTTGACTTGTGGGATGTGCTTAATTGAGTATTTTTCATGATCGTTAATGTCATAATCTAAGTTTGTAGATATAATTTGTTGCCTTATGGGTTAAAAAAGGATAGCTTTGCAATATTGCACACTATAGTACAACTTTAACTAGTCAAATATATGCACAGGTACGTGTTGTATTATGTGGGGGTGAAAAGGTTGGGGGAAAAGTGAAAGACAGGCATGATTAATGTATTAGGTTGTGTTTACAAACGTTAATGGCTAACTTACGGAAGTAAAAATTATGTTTACATTAGATGATTTTGTGTGAACAAAACAATACAATAGAAAAAGTCATGATTAAAATTTGGTTTATGCTTTTGTTATATAAAAAAATATTACCCCGTGTAAGAGGATGACATATCTACATTCGTTATATGTCTCTCAAGAAAATATATATATATATATATATATATTTAATTAGATTGTAAAATATAACTACAATAATTTGTAATTTTTTTCACAAAAAGCAAATGTTGGTGTATCAACTGCTCACGAGACCTTGAAATTCAATGGCTATGAGGGTCGATTGAGCCAACCAACAACTTGTTGGGTTGAGTAGAAGGAATTCAGTCACTCCAATTTCAGATTAGTTGGGGCTAAAATAATACTTATATCCAAGTCTTGACAAAATGAGGAGGTTTGAAAGTTTGAGTTCTGCCGGGGTCAAAGTCGGGGCCCGATGGGAAAGGAGGGAAAAAGGAAGGAGTGATTGAACAAGTATATTGGGAGTTATACTTAATTATGTGTCAAAATATTTAAAAATTATTGCTTTGTTTGTTTGATGTTATTTTTTATAAATATATTTTTTAAAAATTTCATACATATTTTTTAATTATATTTTAATTTCATATACATATTTATTAAAAAATTTTAAAATAATTATAATAATATTTTTTAAAAAACATTTGTCCAAACACAATTCAACACAAGTTTAAAAATCTCACCTATATGAGTCAAATACGTTATTACTAGAATTAATGATTAAAAAAAAAAACTGGAGTTCTATGGCACGTTCTCCCACGCTGAGCAACAGTAAAAATGATGGTGGATTGCTGCTGCAGTGTAGAAGTACGAAATCTAGATGTGATGAACTTCATTTTTGTTTTTTTTTTTTTTTTTTTGAACAACTATAGATTGCCTTGGCTCTGATCATCTAGAGCTGTGGTATTATCTGTATCTATCTGTCTGAGAGAAGGATGTGTCAGTAGTGGAAGAAAGAGAGAGGAAACCGTTGCGATGTTACAAGGAACCACGTTTCGCAGGATGATTAGAGGGCCGGACTGCAACCAATGAGGACAGGCTACTCAAACTTTGACGGGAGTTTGCTTCTGTTTCTTCTGTTGTCATCAGTAGAGCGAAACAACATCACTCCCTAAAGGCATGGAAGTCCCAGCGCTTGTGTATATATTTCCAACTCGGTCAATATTGGAAAATTTTTGCATGGATCGAGTGTACAACTTCACGTAATGTCAACTGTGATGATAAAAGATAATAAAATAAGAATATTTATGTAATTTTATTTTAAATTACGAAATTGAATCTAGCTGAATCTCTTCTCCCTTCCTCCCTTCTCTTCACTCTCTACACCTCTTCTCTATCTTAGATTCTTAGGAATTTTTTTTTTAATTTGAGTAATATTAAGAGATTTTTTGAGTAATTTTAAGCACCTTATTTGTTTGATCATTTTTTAAAAATATATAATTTTTAGAAAGTTTTAAATATTTTAATCATCTTTTTATTATATATACATATTTATCTGAATGAATATTTAAAAGTGTTGCAGTAATGTTTTTAATAAAACACTCTAAAATACAACTAACCAAATAAAGTTAAAAATTTTTAGAGAAAAAAATAATGACTCCGTTTGAATTGTTATTTTTTTATGTGTTTTTTAGAATACATTACTATAACAGTTTTAAATATTTTTTTCTATAAATATATTTTTGAGATAAAGAGTTAATTGAAAAAATACATATAAAGTTTTTAAAAAACAAATTTCTGAAAAACAAAATCAAACAAACGGAGCTATAGTTTCTGTTTGGAAACTAATACAAACTGTTGAATGAAATCACCTGTTTGATATTGAAAACAACCTGTTGAATGAAAGGATACTTATTAAAGAAACTTATGAGGAACTGCCAAACTGGAGTGTTACTCGATGAACCGTGGGGAACAGACCCATCCAAGAAAACAGTGAGTAATGCAAGAAGAACCCCCTATTATCTGTTGGCAAAAACTCTGCGCAAGATGAACCACAACCCACATAAATATTCTTTGAAGAAAATACACAGTATAGGGCATATATACCTTAAAATAAAACATCCATGGAGGACAAAAAAAAGTCATAAAAAGAAACATACAAGTAACAGAGACCGCAAACAAAGAATTAGAGACAAGAAAAACCATAAAAAAACAAAGAACTGGAGACAAGAAAAACCATAAAAAGTAAAAATAGTGGAAAGGGTTGGAAACAGTAACCCTATTAGGACGGTGAAGCCAGCCATCCAAAGGAATACCTATGAAAGAAATTATAATAGATAGAACTGTAAAGATAAGATAGAAGAAAACACACGTAGATGAGATTGAAAAGACTGGTTGGATGGTAGTCCAATACTAGTGTAATAATGGGAGTGAACCGAATAATAATAATCTAAGTTGGGAAGGAACAATGCACACTGTTGAAACAGTAGATATGCAGTGTCAAGAATGACCTGTATTTGTAAAGCTTGCAACACATCAGAAATTAAGAGAACAATACTGAGCGAAACCTGCAACATCATTTATGTACACTAAACTCAATTAGGGTTGCCAATCCTTATCTCGTCTAAGATATAGCTGCAATATATTTTTTAATCAAAACCTTTTTTCTTTCTCTTTAAAGAACTTCTTCTTTTTTTTTTTTTTTTGGGTTTTGAATGTTTCTTTTTCACTTGAAAGTTGTAAGCATTAGATATTCTATTCCACCATCTTCTCATAACTCTTTAACAGTAGATGAGATAGAAATTATCTCGATAAGAACATTTACTTTTTCTTAGCATGGGAATTGGTATTGAATTCTTTGTTGAGAGTTATATTGTACTTGATTTTATAGTCATATTGAGTGAATTAACTGTGGCCTACATAAACAATGTTATGGCACGTTGCGGAGGTCATAATCAGCTCGGCTTTAAACACATCCCAATCAGACATGTCTCCTTGGAAAAAGATGAATAACTCAAAATTAAGATTACAACTATTAAACTTTTGAGACAACTGCTAAATTTTAATCTCGAAGTTGATTAAATTTGATCAATGTGACAAGTGTTATTTAAGTGCTAACAGTATCACAGCTGCTTCTAATGCCTACCCACTTCGAATAGATTGTCAAAACAGGATTTAGTCTTGTCCATTCCTTTACTAGATAGAATAGTATTCACTTGTTCTCAAACATCCAAGCCATTTGATCTTTTTTATTCTTAATTCATGTCAGATATTCACTGACTTAAGTATTAGAGACACATTAAAGAACAAATTCCCATGTACTTCTTACATTCTTTGTATTGCATATGACTTCACATTCGAGTTCAATCAACCAATCCGCCCTCATTCAAATTTAGTCACAACATACATCAACTTGTTTTAGAAGTATAATGAGTCTTTTAACTCTTGTTGATTTATAGAGTATATTGTTGTGAATAATATTGGGATCTCTAATAGAAACTTAGATTTGTTTGATTGGCAATTTATAGAAAAATATTAGAAACTTTTTTATAAGGGTGCATGTGTGACCAAAAAATGATTAAATAATGTGTTTGAAAAAAATCAAGTTTTTGTTAAAAAATTAATAAGTTTTGTTTTTTCAAATTTTCATAAAAAATTAATAAATTTTCACATTAACTCCTCATTTTCTACAAATTTTGCAACATTTTTATACCCTTTTCGACACGATAGTAAAATCCTTCGTTCTCTCATATAACAAGTTGTAGATTAAAAAGGTCAGTGTGAACTAGCATTTCGAAATGATTGTATTACTTGATGGTCACTTGTTATATTAGAAAAGAATTTTTTTAAAGTTTAAATGCATTGTCACTGTTCCAGAAACCGTACTAGGTGCTTGTGGAGACATTATTGGATAGACCCGGTCCACATGGACTCAAGAGTCAGATTGAGAGCCACCAAAGCTTAGTGGATCCCGCTAAGCCTTGGTGGCTCTCAATCTGACCCTTGACTCCATGTGGATCGGGTCCATTTTAAAATAATTCGTGCTCGTGAGTGAGTCTGCTGGCTAGCGCATTCAATAGGCCCCACAATAGGTGATCCAAAATAGAATGCATTTCCTTAAAAACTAAACAACAAGAAGAGAAGAAGAAAAAGATGTGGGTACCAATAATAATTTACTCAATCTCTTATCGCTTAGTAATCATCAATTAAGAAGGAAAATTTTTAAATCCACCCGTCCACGGTTTTATCTGTAAATTTTATTATTTAAAATAAAACTATATAAGTATCATTACATTACTTTTTATTGTCAGCATGCTTAATTACGCTTATGTAATACTTTTTTAGATTACAAAGTTTACAGGTAGGGCCATAAATTCAATCAATTTAAGAATTTCCCCATCAAGAATTGTATTTTTTTTTAAAAAAAATTTCACATAATGATAGTGAAACATAATGGTTTTGTTTTCTTTTTTAGTCCTTGAGTAACAAGTAAAGACCTTATATGTTGCTAAGTTATTAAAGTACCAATTTTATCTGTGCAATGTGCATGTTGAGATCAAGAAGTGACGTCCTTTTTTTTTTTTCAATTTAAAGTAAAATCCAAGCATTACAAGTATAAAATAAAATAAAATTTCAAGAGCCGAATTTATTTTACCTAACTTCTGTCCCTACCAATTAATAGGGTCTTGGGACTACGGCGTGTACGATTGATGGATAGAGATAGAGGGACAGAGTCCAAAGGAAACCACGGCAGGTCTTGTAGAGAGCCCACCACAAGAACAATCAGATATAGAAACAAGGAAAGCTCGACAATTTACCCACCACCTATAGGGCTTGAACCGAGACACAGAAGAAGCTACAAGAGGGCATAGGGTACTAAGACAATTCATGACAATCTTGCGTCATATAGACCAGACAATGGCCGCATTTTTTGGATCCAAGGGTCGGGAGGGGGGTGGGGGGGCCTGGCTTGGCTGGATGCTAATGATAACAAATGGCAAACAATCTAGGCTCAATGATTTTTGCTTTCCTCCAGCTAGTTTTTTTTTTTTTAGTAAAGTGAATAGGAAGGAAAATTAGGTTACGCTTTATGTTATTGGATTTTACAAACTAAGATCAGCCCTTCTTTCACTATGAAATTTTATGGGATAAAGCCTTTGTTTTTAAGTTTTGATCTCTCTCTCTCTCTGGTAAAAAGGAAAAGAGAAGGTGTAAATCAATTGTTACTACTTCATTGAATAATGATTTCATAAACATTTTTATATGATTTTTTTAAGTCAATATGCATCATTATACTTATGTAACATTTTTTAGACCATAGGATATACAGGTAGAATCTTGAACTTGATTCACCTAAGAATCTCTCCACTTTCCAAGGTTACTGCTTGACTTTCTTTGGCTAAACATATGCAGTTCTCTCATTCCGAATTTGCAGCCATGTACAAGTTAGAACCTAGTCTAGAACCACATTTCTACAGGGTTTGTGTGCATAAATAATTTTATGGATCAATACTTTTATGGTGTCTTCATTGTTCTATCATGAATCATTTTATGAGCCAACATTGTCACTCAGGTTATTCCTGATTTCAATGGATTTTCATTCGTTAAGGTGTTACCACAATGCTTATTTTCAAGAATCAACTTAATTTGGTTCATGATTTAATTGGTTTTAACTCTTCAAGTATTTGTGTAGCACATCAGTTTCGAAAACCTTTAGGCAACTAGCGATACAACCAGGGGTATAGACCCTCCAAATTTTCTTGCTTATACAAGGATAACCTCCTAAACGTTGCCTACCAATTTACAAGCTCCCTGGCACAACCAAGTTAGAAGATACATAGGACGATCAACAGCACAAGGCCTCCTTAATCACGAGCTGCTCCGAGGAAGTCATCAAAAGGACTTGCAGGTGGCAACCTAAGAGCCAACGATAACTCCCTTGGCATCTCCGAACCAGAAACAGGCCCATGTTCACTAGTTATCTAGAACATAAAAGTTGCATGCTAGTAACAATATCATATAAAACATCATTAACATACCTAAACTCTTTGAATAGCTAGTTCAGCTTACAATTCTTAGCTCAAAATTACAGATTCAAGTAGTACAAGAAGCTCTTTTGCTCAATCTCCCTTGTAATATATGAAGTCTGAACATGGTAGCATGCACATAAAGCTCCAGGAGTAAAGATACACTTTCATTTGACAATTAACATATGCTGATAAACCATATCCAGGATTTGGTGGAAGTGGGCCTTCACAAATTGACTGTCGTGAGCCAACCAGTTTGAAAGCTTCTTTCTTGCGTCTGTACCAAGAAGCTTCACACTAACTAGCCATGGCACAATAAGAACACAGGGAAGTTCAAACAGATGTTCTGGCAACCTGACTAGCAACCTCAAACGCCTGGAAACAAAGTGTCAGATTTCTAGACATAGAACTAGCATGCTAGTACACAACTCTAAAACCATGATCAGAACCTGTGCTTCAGACAACATGGGTTATGGACTCCTGTTCGTAACATAAGACAAGGACGCGTACCATATCCAGTTTTAAATGAGTATTGGGAAAATGGGATGAACCATTAGGTTAAGTAAATAGTAACTTCAGTGACAAGTTAAATTAACTTAGTGCACAAGTATCAGCCAGTAACATAACCTTTGTGCCCAGTGGTAGTTTGCTTCCGCTCCCTTTTTGTATTAACCTATGTTTTTCTTGTATCTGCTCATCCTTATGCACTACACCCATATGTATCAGACAGTTCTAAACTGACATGTAATCCTAAAAAAACACCATACCAACCTATAACAAGTACGTATTTAGTTCCACGAAACCATATATATAATGATTTTGTAAATCAAATCTTTTAACTCTGAGAGAATATGTTAAATTCTTTTGGTTCCACAATTGTAAAAATCACATAAATCTCAGTTCCTTTCCAATTCAGCATAATGATAAAAATTTGAGGAAACTAATCCATTCCCATTAGCTCATGTTCCAAGTCTGCAAAATGTATCAAGACAAGATCAGCCCTAAATCCTCATGTATGCACGATCAACTAAGGCTTCTTGGTGTGATTATTGAACTCTAGTAATTGCTAACTCACGTCTCATCTCATTCAGTTTTGCAAAATTGTAGGCAAAGCTCAAACTAGATTTAGCTGAAAATGAACTCAAGCAAAGGCCAAGATATCTAGTGTGTGGTTATCACTGACTGCTTATCATAAGAATCTAAACGAAAGTAGACAACCAGTTGCCTCTAGCATTCAGAAACCTCTTAACTTTTTGTATCTAAACAAGAATAATGTCAAAGATGAAACCCTTCATTCATTTGGTTCAGGTTTTGCTTCGCTATCTAATTTTATGTTGTTTTTTGTTAAGTTCATTTACAGTTGAACTCAATTTTTGTATTTCTTAGCTCAGTATGCATTAATTCATTTACTTTAGTACATAAGCATTCAAACATTTAATTACTTTTCTTGGCCCTTGCTATCCCTGTTAATGTCATGTCATAATTAATCCTGTTAAGCGTGACCGGAAAAACAGCAGCTCATGTATCTGCATCATACACCTGGAGAGAGGAAGATTACTGATTTCAGAAGTTTGCCCAATGCTAGCAATATGTGAAATTGACGGGCATGGTGACGTAGGCATTTTGAAGATGAAGTGTGTATCAGCAATTAGGATTTACTGATCATGTCATCCTCCCCTAAGCAGAATTGCAGGAAACTCCAGCAGCAAGAAGAAAATTTATGGCAGCTACATCAGCTAAAACAATTTAAGACTCCATAAAGATTTACCCCTAAAATAAGTTAATTCTAAAGATCGTTTTCAGCTTTCTTGACACACATATCTAGCTTCAAGATGAAAGAAGCAGAAGTTGAACCTTGTCCTGCTCCATGGAAGCAACATGATAATGTTAAAGGAGCTTACCCCATCAGATGGAAGCGATTCTTTGGAGAAGGCAATTCCTTGCACGTGATTAAAGTCAAGTGGACCAAACATCAGGGCATCATCAAGGGTGAATACTTTTGACAGCTGATTAACCAGATCTTCTTCCCCAATCTAAAGCACAAAGAGAGAGTAAAAACAATGTAGATCTAGCAATTCTTATATTCTTGCGTTTATCTCGAGCAAAAGTACAACCATGAAGCATGAAAAAATTTAGACTTGTTGAAAAGCCTATACCTGACCGATGTTAGATAAACTTTCAATCAAAAGATCTAATATAGCTTTCTGAGATTCTTTGATCTTGCTTTGTAATTGAGAGAGTAGAACTATAGCTTCCTGGTTATCAATGGGAGAACTATATTCCCTATCATTTGCTTGTGGTTTACATATATTTGAAAATCATCATTAATGCCAACATAAGGATCAGCCTGACCAAAATATAATATGTAAGCAGGAGATTGGAAAGAACACTACAAGGTACATTACACAAAGAACTATCCAAACTGAAAAATAAGTTAACAAACTGAACGCAGGGTAAGATATAAAAAGGTAAATAAAGCTGGTTCTAGGCAAATATATAACCATTAAAGGCTAGCTAACTGAAACCACTTCGCAATTTGACATGAAATGGTTCAATTTCATGAAATGCACCAGAAAAGTTCTTCGCCAATCAAAAGGCAAGTTTCCAATCTACCATGAGCAGTGTAATTCCCAAAATCACTCCCTAGGATTGTACAAAAATTTTACCTGCTTAGCATCCAGTATCAAATGCTATCCCATGATTTTTCATTAACAGAAAAAGGGTAAGCTGTTATGACAAAACCATATGTATAGCAGTAATCATATTACAAGTTCTGCTATCAACTTAATTGGTATTTAATTGAGCACATAGCTTATAAGCACTCACAACAAACTCGAGTGAAGACTTAATTAGATTAATCAAACAAAATGATTTCATATTAACTAAATTCAGTGTCAGGTTGAACCAGCTGCATAACACCAAGCTAAACACTATACATATACGCCTATGCTTTTTTGAGATAAAAACATTCTAACGGAATTTCACACATCAATATGATATTGTTTCCTGAAGCAATCAAGGGATAAACAACTTCACATCTAGAGTCAAAAAACCAATAAATCTCACCATCTCCTCCTTCACAAGAGATAGTGATTTTAGTTCCTTCTCTTTATTCTTGATTGATACTTCCCAATCCTGTAAGTTATCCAGAAGCCCCTCAAAGTCCTGCTCAGCCCAAAGCGTTACTAAATCGGGGAAAATACAACCAGCAAAGCCAAAATCAAACTTGCTCATAAGCCACCTGACATTGTCCTTCAATACACTCTTCAGAAAAAAGCAAAATAGCACAATCCAGTAACACGAAAGCTTGCATCTTTATATAGTTTTCAACATCCAGTAATTCTTATTTATTTCTGTTCTCATACAGAAACATAGCATTTCAAGAACTCATAAACTAGAAACAGTTATAGTCCTTAATTTCATTATATCAGATTACAACACATTAATGAAATTACTGCCCGCATATCCTTTTTATCTCAAGAAATAGGCATCCACCAACTCTTATACTAAATCTTGTCCAATTTCATGTTTGACCCTTGCAAATTTCATTCATAAAAAACCCAAAATTTCTATCAAGCTCCCTTGTTCCTAAATGAAATAAAGTATAAAATCAAGACAAGAAAAAACAACCTTCTTTTGCCACTCATATGAATCATTTTATGGGGCAGTTCTCCACTATGCTACTGCTAGATACAAGGAGATCCGAGCTTGATCGCTTTAATTCGAATCCCGGAGTCCCGGATATTGCTTCAAGAATGAATTATACGAGTTAAAGAAAAGGGCAGATAAGAGAGTGAGACTTCAGCTTTTGGAGTTCTGGAGGAGGAGGCAAGTATTTCTTTTATCTGGTATAGCATACGAAATTTCTTTATTTCCTTGACTTTTGGGAAGCTTTTTTTTGGGAAGCTTTTGATTTAGGCACTTTTTAATAGGATCTTAGTGATAAAAGTCAGATTGATATTTCAAGTCCACAAGATCACGATTTTGAGTTTTTAACAAAAAAAAAAAAAAAAAAAGATCACGATTTTGAACAGGTTTGCATTTGTGGCATGTGAGTACTAAGTATCATCAGGATGAATTTTGAATCGCTAATACTTTGATGGAACTACAAATACAGTAAATACAGTAGTGTGTAAAAACTAAATACGGTGAGAACAAATTTTAAATATAACTTCTTTTTTTTTTGACAATTTGGGGAAAGGGGAAAGGGAGACTAACCTACTCAACCCAAACTGAAAGCCAGAATGGGAGAGGACCTAAACTAGACCCCACAAACCCACTCCAAAAGCCATGGTAACTTTTAGAGGGGCCGAAGGAGCTTAAGTACTAACCCTAACAAGCAACTCGTCCCGATGTAGGACTTTATGTTTTTTTGACAATTTGGGGAAAGGGGAAAGGGAGGCTAACCTACTCAACCCAAACTGAAAGCCAGAATGGGAGAGGACCTAAACTAGACCCCACAAACCCACTCTAAAAGTTACCATGGCTTTTGGAGTGGGTTTGTGGGGTCTAGTTTAGGTCCTCTCCCATTCTGGCTTTCAGTTTGGGTTGAGTAGGTTAGTCTCCCTTTCCCCTTTCCCCAAATTGTCAAAAAAACATAAAGTCCCACATCGGGACGAGTTGCTTGTTAGGGTTAGTACTTAAGCTCCTTCGGCCCCTCTAAAAGTTACCATGGCTTTTGGAGTGGGTTTGTGGGGTCTAGTTTAGGTCCTCTCCCATTCTGGCTTTCAGTTTGGGTTGAGTAGGTTAGTCTCCCTTTCCCCTTTCCCCAAATTGTCAAAAAAACATAAAGTCCCACATCGGGACGAGTTGCTTGTTAGGGTTAGTACTTAAGCTCCTTCGGCCCCTCTAAAATATAACTTCTAATTGGTGGGATTATAATAACTGCATTATTATGTGCTATGAATTAAGTATGCTAAAGATGCGTTTGAACTTCATATGCTAAAGATGAGTTCTGAAATTCTAATATTTTAGTGGGACTATGAGATTGAGAGTGATAAAATCGAAAAAGTTCAGAATTTTCTTGCACTTTGATGGAATTATAAAAATAGCATGTGAGAATTAGATACAATGAGAATGAATTTTGAATCTCTAGCACTTTTGGTGGAACAATAATAACTACACTATTATGTACTATGAGTTAAGTATGCTAAAGATGAGTTTTGAATTTCATATGCTAAAAATTAGTTTTGAACTTCTAACGTCTTAGTGAAACTACGAGGGAAAATTCTTGTGATAAAATCAAAAAAGTTTTGAATCACACGCATTTTGGTATAATTGCAATAATAGTACTAGTACATGTGAGCTAACGATAATATAGATACAAGTCTTGAACTTCTAGTAACTCCTAGCACTTTAATGAGATTATAATAAGTCTAGTATTTAGGATGTTCCACTAGGAGGAATTCTAATCTAGGCCTTTACCTCCTGTTGTACAAATTTGAAAAAAGAAAATGAAATTTCTACAGTAAACAAATGCAATTAGGTGGCAACTGAGATTGAAGAAGAGTTCAATACAGAATTTTTACTCCCATTTTATCGTCATTTGTTGTCACACTGACTGCCAATGTACTGATTAACAAATTTGATGAGAAGTGTCCGGTCATGGCAGATTTTCTCAACAGATGTTCTGCATTTCTTTATGTGTGCTCATGATCCTTAAAGGGTTCATTTTCTTCATAGTTCTGTCAATTAACAAAAACATTAATAGTTGTCCATTTTGTTACACCACAATATCCAGTCTAGGCATAGTTCTCCCCGGTCAATTTCCATACTCCGCAAGAACCGTGTGAATCAGTCAGCTGGGCCAAAATTCTTGCGACATGATTTCAGTAAATAACACTAACAGAGGCATACATAGATTCTTTTGCATATTATGACACCAACCTTCAAGAACTACAATATTGTCCTTCTAAGGCAAAATCTGCTTTAGAAGACCTCCAGTCCCACTAGCCACCCTTCAATTGGACACCGCAGACTTGCACTCATATCTTCGGCCAGATGATTATGCAGTGAAAACACTAACTCTGATGAGAACATTGCGGATAATCAACAAAGCTAAACCAATTCGAGTAAACAAGAGAAAGTTCAGCATCACATATTTCCAGTCTACAGATACCAGAATCAAACTGGATTAAATATATCCCATCCACTAAAAGTAGGTAATCCTACAAGAACTATGCAAAAGCATATTGCAGAATTCCAGCTACTGACAACAATCACAGTTCGTCAGATCAAACAAGCAGCCGTAGTCTGCATCCTCTCATGTATTGCCTTGTAGCACCCGAGGCTGCAGAGAGGCAATTTTGACTTTGCGTCTCGATACTTGTATGCATTTGTACAGGAAGGGCCAGCACAGTTTTCACGTGGAGGTGGATAACTGGATATCCGCATCAGAACCAAATTCAAGCACAATAGAATAAAGGTTGAGTCAGAGAAAATGGAGATTTTTGAGAAAAGAAAATGTAAACATTTGTAATGCCACAAAAGAGTCCAAGAAATCAGTTTCTAAGCAAACAAAAGAGTCCCAGAAATCAGTTTCCAGGCAATTAAAAGTAACAAATGAAGCACAACAAGGCAGCTTACCTGCAAGGCCTGGATTCAAATATGCTTGGGAGGCCTATCTCATCAGGGAATGTCACGGTAGTCCCAGATGGACCAATCACCCATCTAACTGCATCTGATGCAAGAATGTTGTTCGCAGCCCTTTCCTGCATCAAATTAGACAACCATGGTTTAGAATGAATCCAAAATGCAACATTAGATCTAGCTTCTTCATGCAGATCAATTCAGTTGTGACCTGAGCCAGCTCCTCTTGCCGCTTTTTCATTTTATCCTCTTGCTTCTTCCTACTGGAATCTTGGCCTAGGATTTTTCTAATCGCCTCAGCCTGTAAAACCATCAACTTTTGGGTCACTTTTTTTAATAGGGCCATAAAGTGGTTTATTTGGGATCAACATATAGCTTTTTATAAAAATTATCTCGAATACTAAGTACAACCTCAGCCTCCCGAGCAGCCTTCTCCACTTGCATCTTACGTCTTTGAGCAGCCTCAGCTTTCTTCAGCTGTTGCTCCACCTCTGATAGCTTTTCCTTTTGCTCTGTAATCCAAAACAATTCGATTAAAAATGTTATAGATGCATTTGAGAAAGGACAGAATGCAAAACTAGGAACACTCACTTTTAGGAGGGGCAGGAGGTAATCCATTTGGGAACTCAATAAAACTTGCACCAGAAGGGGAAGAAGTGGATCTGCCGCTTTTGAGTGCTCGTTGGCGGGTAGTAATAGCCATTTCCTTCTTAAAATCCCCTGAGTCATCAATTAACTCCTTACTGAGTTTTTTCTTTGGTTCAGGCTCATCATCAGACAATGAATCTTCGTCTTCAAAATAGTCGGTATCTTCAGATGCTCTAGCTGATCTGGACTTCTTACTCTCTTTGCCTGACGAAGAGCTGTTATAATATCCCAATTCCGCATCATTGCCATAGATTTCACCATAGGAAAACTTAGATGTATTCTGTTGCTTCTTGCCCACTTCTTCATCTACATCCTCATACTCTGCACCATGACCAGAACTAAGTCTCAGGCGTCTGACCTTTTCAAGGTATCGAATCTCATCATCACTGTTATCTTCTCCATCATCAAAAACTTCACCTAATGAACGCTTCTTAGGAACACGTTTGCTCTTACGAGATGACTGATTAGTACCAGAATGCTTGATAGAGAGAGTTTGTTCAGGCATCCTTCCCGGTGAAATATAATGTTTCTTGACACTAAAACCACTCTTGGAGAAGTCCTTCCATGGAATGCCTTGCAATCCACTTCCTTTGTCCTTAGAAGTGCACCGACCCTCATTTCCCCTATCCTGCAAAATGTAAGGAAAAACTTCCTGTTAAACTCTATGCATGCAAAAAAATTCAAGTCATAATTTGCAAATTAGAGACTGTTGGACAAAGTAAGGGCAGCTTTTAACAACTCACTTGGGGAAATAACATGTTTCTATAGTCAACTACGTTTTTCCATGATCCTAAATAGGGGTGACAATCTTGATCCAGAGGCTAGAAAAGAGAGACAAACCAACTAGAAATAACCAAATGACCAGAATTTTCAATTAGAACAAGTTCGGGATATAGCAGCCTTACTTGGTGGTTATTTTAGCGGGAAAAAGTTACCTGAGGAACCAGCTTATGATGCACATAGGAACCTTCAGAAGAGTATGAAGATTTTGTTGATGAAGACCCAGCAAACGATGTAGCCTCAGAAGCAGTTTTAGTGTGCAGTGTGTGAGTTACACCACCAACCTTAAGCTTCACTTTCTTGAGTTTACTCACGCCAGCATCATTGGATTCTCCCAATCGTCCAACTTCATCACTCATTTTAATGGCAGTTTCAGCTTTATCGACATTATCATATGATGCTCTTGAAATGCTCTGGTTCTGATTATCTTTTCTCCCGGTAGCACCATGATCGCCATGCTCCTCACTTGATGGTTTGCTAGCACTCTCTGACAAAGGCGTTGATGATAGGGATGAATTATCCTGGGAATCTAAACAAGATTGAGAATCATCTAGTGGACGGCGGAGCCGGATGCTCCTCTTTTTCCTTGTACTTCTGCTGATATCATCAAACCCAAAACCTCCAAAGTTTTCCATGGTTGTACAATATACTTAATTCAAAGCCATGACCAGCTGCAATTCATCAAGTAAAATGTTGTAAAAAATACAAACATCCTTTGTAGTGCAAGAAAAGGTGATGAAAGAAACATGGACTAAATCCGATTAGAACATATTTACTCTGCTCAAAAGTTGTTAAAATTTCCGTAGAAAATATGCACATGAATACGTAATTAATATTAGAAAAGCTTGCCAAACAACTACCTCAGTTCCATTCTACACTGACATACAAAGCAAACACAATTACTAATCAGAAAGAAACAATCTTGCCGAGCATATTAAACTCACTAGCCGTTGCTAAGCTTTGCTCTGATCATACATATTTTTATCATAAAACCTGCATCAGATGTCCAACCTTCTTGAACAATAATCAAAATAAAATTGTGAACTTTTTCTATGAAATCTTCCCAAAGCAAACAAGAAAATACAAAAGCAAATATCATCAAGGTGCAGGAACAATAGAATAGTACCATCAATTTTTAATAAAACGCCACATAAAAACACCACTTTGACATAAAGAAAACCATATCATAAAGGGAAGAAAACAATGAATTCAATTCTGGGCACTCAAGAAACATCATAAGATAAAGAAATTTATTACCTTGAACTATTGTCCTGTCCTCCAAAGAACCCTTAATATATGAGCCTGAAAGGAGTTCAAAAGTGCAGAAACAGATGATATAGTTAGGGATATTCAAGAATTAAAGGAGCCCAGTTGAAGAATTGTAACAAAGTTGGAAACTTTGCGGCGTTTGAGGTTTATAGGAATAAACCCTAAATTAATGTGAGGTAGGAGGCGGAGTAGAAGTCTTGGCCATCAGTAAAGCTGCTGAAATGCCTCATCATCTTCTACCATGCTTTCTTTCTCCTGAGCCCCTCATACCCTGTGGGGCCCAGTCACAACCACAGGCTTCAATTTTATTTTATTTTATTTTTTATTACTAATTATTTTGCTGACATAATTTCCTCCATAGTTGCTTTTCATCCCCTCCATTTGTTCCGCCGGAGGAAAATATCTTCTCCCATTTTGACAAGGGATCATTTTTTACCCATTCTTCTTTTTTTTGTTTTTTTTAAAAGGATAAGTATAACTACAATTTGGTTATTTACTTCCGGGTTACAAAAGATCACCCCCACAAATTAGTGTCGTTGTTGGCTAGCATTTGTTTTCCATGGAACAAAACTTTTGGGCCTCTTTTGATTGATAGGAAACTAAAATTGACTAAAAATATAGTTTTTCATAATGCAATTTCATTGAAAATTGACTAGAAATATAGTTTTTAGAATGTAATTTCATTGAAAGATATTTTTTTATTAAATCTAAATATTGTTAATCTTGACAAAAAGACTGTACAGATTTTAATTTCAATATTTTGTTTAGAATAACCGAACACGGAATGCTAATATAATATCCACCAAATTTTTGAAAATATCTCAACACACATAATTTGAAAAAAATATATTAAATAATTTTATATCCTAATAAGTCTAAATTAAGATATAAATTAGCTAATATTGTATTTATATGACTACATTTTTGTTAAAATTTTGAAGAGAAATTAATTCGCTCCCAAATGATTTGGGAATAAATAGTAATTTTTGCCTTGTAACAAATATGGCACAAAAATATTTCTCGTGTTACAAAGTCAAACTTCTGTTTTAGCTCATAGTACTTCTTTTATCAAAATGCTAAAGAAAGGAAGGATTATTTTTGGATTTCATTATTTTATCATATTTTTAAAATATTGGCATAAGAAATAAAATCCAAGCCATTGAAAAGGAAAAAAAAGCCATTATTGGTAAATTTATTTTACTCGACATTGAAAACATAAAATTTACAAAATTTACGACGTTCTCAATTATAGTCAGTGCAATTCCTCAATTGCTGAGAATAATTACCGACTAGAATTTTATTCATTTGAAAAATACGAGTATAGAAATCAGAGATGTCTTAAAATTTAAAAACGTGATAAATCCAATCATAATTATTAGAAAATCTAACAATTTACCTTATTAATATCAACACATACGAAGTTTTTTTTTTTTTTTTTTTGAGAATAACACATACGAAGTTAATGTTTACTAACGACAATCATAGCCGACCACATTGTGGTCCTCTCATCGTAGAATCTACTGGTCTTACACGACAAGAAGTTCAGATTCCCACGTGTCAATTAGTATTTGTTTTCTTTTATTTTTTTTTTGTTTTTTTTCTGGCTCAGAACAAATCCACCAAAAATTAGAAAGGGAAGAAAAAGATTTGAAGAAGTCGTCGGGAGCATGTAAAACCAGACCCCTCTTCAACTCGAACCTTTGACCCCATTTCAAAAATCCCCATAATCCCATCTCAGAATCCCAAGTAAAAAGAGTGAATTTGCATCAATCTGCTTCTTTCTTGTCTTTTTTGACCTGGGTTCTTGTTTTTTTTTCCCTATTTTTTCTTTCCTTGGCAGCATTCTTGAAATTTGTTGAGACATGGAAAATCCAAAAGAACTGAAGTGTGATGTTGATTTCAGCTTGGAGTTTGTCCCGATTGAAATCATAATTGAGATTCTCTCAAGATTGCCAGTGAAAGTCCTTGGTAGATTCACCAGTGTCTCCAAATCATGGTACTCTCTTATCACAAGTAAATTTTTCATTAATAAGCATCTTGAGAGTTACTCTACCTCACTTGCTAATAAGCCTTACAGCAGCTGCAATAGCAGCTTGGAAAGCCCTTTTACCCATGTATTGTGTATACCTACCGTAATAAAGGAATTAGAGAAGCATTCTTATTCTTTGTTTTGTGATAGCACATTTGATAATTATGGAACGTTTGACATTCCCATGTTGTATCATTGGCTTGAGATTTTATGTATTGGGAATTCTTGCAATGGAATAATATGTTTTACTGATCAGAAGGCGTTTTTCGGTAGGAAGGTGTATTTGTTCAATCCTGCAATTAGGAGAATGAAGCTTATATCCCATACTTGTTTTGCTGATACGATGTTTGATCGTAATAAAGTGTTTTGCAAACTGGGATTTGGGTTTTGTGAGTATACTAATGACTATAAGGTTGTGAGGATCCATTATGTTAAGGACAATGAGATGAAGATAGTTGGGGAATGTGGCACCTGAGGTGGAAATTTATAGTTTGAATGATGACAATTGGAGAAGGATTAAGGCGAATGTGAAGTGTATTGTCAATTATTGGTCCATTTCTTTCAATGGATCCATTCATTGGTTGGCTCGAAAGAAGAATGAACGGGTTTTTGATGCTATCATGTCCTTTGATATTGCTCATGAATTGTTTTGTGAGATTGACTTGCCTGTTGAATGCCACTCGTTCAAGGATGGGACTTTATTGGTCTTCAAGGGATTGCTTGCTATTTTTAAGGATGGCATTAGTATGAGAGAGGAAGAAGAATTTAAATGCTATGAGTTATGGGTGATGAGGGACTATAAGGTTACTGGATCTTGGACTAAACTATCAGTTTTGGAGACACAAAGATCAGTTCTGAAGGCATTTGGTTTCACAAAGAGTGGAAAACTTTTGATGCAGATGTACGGGGATAATTTAGCAGCTTGGGAGCCTGAAAAAAATTGTCTTAAACACCTAGAAATTGACGTGTTTCTACATCATGTGGATGCTGCTTTTGTGGAGAGTCTCGTTTTATACGAAGGTGGATGTGTTGCATCAGCAGAAACAAAGTATGCTCTTTAGAACTTTTTCCTTCTGTCATTTGGCTATCTCAATTAAAGATCTGTTGCTTGTTAGTGAAATGCTGGATGTTTGTACTGTTTTAAGGATAAAGTTTTTAGCATGTGTTGATCAATCTCTGTGCTGGAATGCATTATGGAGCTAGAAAGCATCATGTGTCTAGTGCATTAAGCATTTAAGAAATAAGGTTCCTGCAAAGCATCATAATATATTGTTATGAAATCTATACATATCAGTACCATTATAAAAAAGAAGTATCATCATTTTTTGGTGCAAAAGTTAAAAATAAATCCTTTCAGTGGCTTTTGAAGCATCCGCAAGATAGCTGCACTTTTGAAGAGTTTTCAGGAAACTGTTGCTGTAGCACTTTCTTGATAAGAGAAAACTGTGATATAAAGGTGTCTGGGGAGTGTTGGGAAAATTGTTCCAAGAAATTCCATAAAACGTCAATCCAACAGATCAACTTCTGGGACTTTTATTCTAAATTGGTAGGAAGAGTAATCTGTTTGGTGGCAGTAAACGCTCACTGTTGTTATTGAGTGATTCTGAGTAGTAAAACTCATTGGCTGCTTATTCTTATTTGCAGCAATTTTAATGTTTGACTGCTTTAGAATGTACAAATTATCATTCTAGGTCATCAGCTAGCATACTCTAGCTTTTTTTTGGTCCAGCCTACCAGCCTGGCAGGCTTCTAAAATATTACCGTGGTCAAATTATACACAGTAACAAACCCCATTTTGGAAATAATAAGAAGACCAGCTAGAAAGTTGTTCTCACTTTTCTTTTTCAGTTATAAAAAGCCAGTTTTTCTACTCTTCGAGAAGATTTTTTTTCCCTTGGCAACAAATTGGAAATCCCATTGCATTTTAGTATGGCGCTAGTCACACTTGATCCATTCTTTTCCTTTTTCATGTAGGGATTTTCGACTTTAGAAAGACAGGATTAGGGGTATATTCGAGTCGAATCAATATAGATAGAGGTGCTCGACTTCTAGCTTGAGCTCAAATGAATAATCATATACAAGCTCGAACTCGACTTCCATGCTTGTCGATGAGCTTAAGCTCAAACATGGTGGGGTGACAACCTCAGTGCCACCATGTGTAGTCGCTGAAGGATAGAAATATAAATGAGTTGAGTCAATCAGGGTACCTCATGTTTGAGCTTAGTTTGTTTACTCTTCAAAGCTCGTTCAAGCTTAGCTCCTTTACTAAACGAGCTAAAATTATTGTTGAAGCTTGGCTTGTTTAACAAAAGGCTAAATTTAAAGTCCAACTTGAGCTTGGCTCCTTTCAGTTAAACAAGCTAAGCTGGAGTTCAAGCTCAAGTTTGAATATAACTTCTCAAAATTTCAATATTTTAACTTATTGTTTGTTTGAAAAGCCTTAAATATTGCTAACAACTAAGCACAAATAAAAGCAATAGACTATTATGAAGCAAATTAAATTAAATGCAGAGGCTTATCACCAAGGGAAGATGAAAATGATAAACACAACTCTACATGTTATTTATACCCTATTGTTCACAATACAAACAAGTATGCGTAAACAAAGCTCTTGTTCTTCATTTATTAATTGAGCTTTATTTGGTGCTCGAGCTTGATTTCATTTAATCAAAACAAATGACCAAAATACAAGCTTATACGAGTTAAGTCAAGCTTTGCTCCCAAACAGCTTGACTCATTGACAACTTTACCAGAGGATCATTGCCGATGAATCCCATTAGTTTGCTCCCCGAATAGCTTGAATCATTCACAGCTCTACCAGAAATCGAGATAGATTAACTGCGATGATCCCAGATAGATTAGTAGAGAGCATTGCTACTCCCCCCCCCCCCCCCCAAAAAAAAAATTCAATCCTAATAAACCAATAGAAGTCAAAACTTTCAATAACCCATCAAAAAAATCAAAAATAAAAAATTAACATGAACCTGTTTCTCAAAAAAATTCTCTTCCTTATTCTCTCCTTTATCTCTTTCATTTTGCATATAAGATTCAATAAAGAAAGAGACAGGTGTTGGAAAGTGCCTTGGGATGCTTGCGGAGGGAGGTTTGTTATCAGAGGAAGAAGATGACCTCTTGTTGCTGGTGTTGGATGGTAGAAGTCCATGTCTTGTCGTAGAAACCATGGCTGGGCTTTGAGTTTTTTTTTCTCAGTTAGAGTGAGAGAGATAGATACTTGCAAGAACGGCGGCGGCAGTGATGGGAGGAAGAAGGAAGAGGAAGGTGGTAGTAGATCTCTTGCGGTGGCTATAGATTGGAGGTCGAAGGAAGATAAAGAAACTAGTCTAGGTTTTCTAATAATGTGAGTGGGTTGGATTTGGAAATTTATCTTGCTTAATTCTTTGAGATGTTAAATTAGAAATTCTCTTGATTAACAAAATCGTAATGTTAGATTTCGAGGGGTAAAAGGTAGATTGAGTGATTTTGACAAAGGACATTAACCAATGTGGAAATTATACATAACATATAAAATTTTAAAAGACTATATAAAGAGAACTCAAATAAGCTCGATGATCTTTTGAGCCAAACATTGATGCGCTCGAGCTCAACTCATTTTACCTAAATGAGTTGCGCTCGAGCTCAAGCTTTGACCAAGCAAGCTCACGTGGCTGTTTTAGGCTCAATTCATTTGCATCCCTAGACCTGATACGTACTTAACCAGCGTGGTAAATAGTAGATTATTTTGGTGACTGGTCAATTTTAGAAGTCAGTAGGTCTCCGTAATGATTTGTTTTAGTTAGAAAATCAGAAGAACTTGTTGGCTGTGATTAGCTGAGAGTTTCTTTTGAACCAACTTTATGATACGCATGGAAATATATTTGAACTCTTCAAAGGTTTCAAGCACCTTGATCATTATTATGGATGACGAAACAACTAGATTATCTTGCATTGTAAATTTCCACATTGATGTCCCCTCCTTTTCTATAATTGTACATCATTAGAAAGCAACACTGAGTGTGGAAACTATAGATTTAGCACAAATAACGGCAATTGATAAGCACAACTAATGGTGGAAATTGATCACTACCGGAGGTTTATAGTAACTTGGCACAGTATCTAGCTAAATGCCAGTACTTCATTAAAGATGTTTATTTGCTTGATGTTGTCATTTTGTTTAGGTTGAATTTCTATGACTAAAGAATTAGATCCCTAATATAATATTTTACAGTGATGTGTAGTTTCATTACCATTAACCAGAGAAAGGACAAGAGTAAAACAGTTCATCAAAATTTTTCACCAGAATTGGCGACCTACAAACTGAAAAAACCTCATTCTATACCCCTCTCTCTCTCTCTGATCTTGGCCTATTTCGGTGCATGATATTGGTGAAAGATGCACCTCCGAAGACAAGGCTATATGGCTCTTATTTTCTTCTGTGAAATTGCAAGTTGAACGATAATTTTATAGACAAATAGAACTTTAGCAAGCAGACTTTCTCACAAAAATTTCTGTCATAGTGGTACTGTTGATTCTGCATATTAATGCTGATATTTTGATGGCCAACAGAATAGTAGAAGAAATTGGCCAAACTAAGAGGATCATGGATTCTTGGGAGTTGCTTTTGAGCAGGGATACTCATTACATTCGAATTCATGGTGATAATGTAGCGGTCAGGGTGGCAGCTGATGCTGCTACAGTCGAATGTGGTATCAATGAACTTAGAAGTCTGTGTTGGAGACGCCCAGCTTTAGTGTGCATCATGGCTAAGCCCCGGGATTCACCTTCTACTGTGCAGCTCTGTGTAGAAAATTATTGCTTAATTATTCAGCAAGATTATCTGGATCATGATCCTGAATCACTAAGTGATTTTTTGGCTAATCCGGAAATATGTTTTGTAAGTGTTGGTCCTGACGGATTGTATCTCGGACCATTCTTCCTGGAAAAAAAAGGGATTGAGTTCAGTGACTTAGTTTACAGGGTCCTAAATGAGCATTATTTTAGCAGATGCCGCTTGAAGCCACTTGCAGATGAAGTTGGAATTCTTCTTGAAGAATATCCAGTTGGGTTTAGCCTAGACTGCAGTACTGAATCTTTCTCCGCTGGAGATATCAAGTGGGCCATTTATCATGTCTATGCATCTTTTAAGATCAGTTATAAACTGTTCTGTTCACTTTAAACTTCCTTTTTCTTTAGAAAGCTGTCTTCTTTTACAATGTTTGTCAATTTTCAAACAGTTGTGAAACTGACTGAAATGTAATCTGTATTTATAACAATTTTCAACATGGCATCCTCCTAGATGATTTGAATCTCTTTCCTGTACGTTGGCAGTGTCTGTGTACCTATGCATCCCTCAATAATCTGTGCTTCCGAAATTATGTGAATGAAGTTTGGTAACTGGGTGCACCACACAGGTGATAAATATTCTGGATACTTGGTTGAAATCTTAACATGTAATTTTGTAACACTCATCACAAAATACTACCTGTATCTTTGAAGAACATTGAGATCTAAAAATGTGCAACTTGTCTAAATCATTTACTAGCGCACACCCAGAGGCACTCCATGAGACGTAGCTTTTTTTACATTGACTTGAAACAGAGGGAAAGATCTATCTGAGGAAGGTTAGAAGATTCCTAGCCCAATTTAAGATATCAATCTAAAGGAGATCATTAGCTATAAATTTGTGATAGAAAAGTTCATTTGAAATTTTGTCTGACCTCAAATTTGTACAGGTGTATATGGCACCATCATTTTCTCAGGTAGCTTTGCTTAATGATTTTTGAGCATTTCTTTTTTAACTCACAGGTATTGGACCTTTGGTAGTGTGGTAAATGATCAGCTGAGTGACACACACGCGCGCGTGCACACAACCTTCAAATGAATTTGCTTTTGTTTGAGCATCATAGATCTAAATTTTCTTGGTAGGTAAGTGGTACCAGCTGCGAATTTGGTTAGAGCCTCACTTTGCAGGAGGGACGACAGAGGAAATCAAGAATGTCTTCAGTTCATCATTAGTTGAAAATTTTGGAGGATGGTATATTAAAGCAGCGACCATCTAAGTTGAACACAGGCCGCAGATTGAGCTTATCTGGAGTCCTTTGTCACAACTTTGATCTAGACTAAAGGTGCATTCTGCCCTAAGCATTGCTGTTTTCAACTTTATCTCTACAAAGATCAGAAAAGGTACGTATTGAATTGGTTTCTTTCATCTCTGATTACATTAGTAAATAAAAATCGAACACAATATAAATCGTTCTCATTATTCCACGATAGAGTTGTTGTCATCTTACATTACCTTCCAAGGTACAACAGTTTTTCCTGTTGTCAAGTAAGACAAGGCTTTCTGTGAAACCATTTTCTGTGTGATAGATTTCTCTATTAATATCGAGGTTTTCAAACTGTTGATCTCTAATATCCATTGAAACCACCATATTGTTATCCATCTGAAAAATTAGTTTGCCACCGTGTAAACCCCGATACCTTCTTACTCAAACTATTGTCTCAACAATAACTGTTTAGTCCATGACTTCGTAACATTATACTTCCTCATCACCCATATCTCATAGTAGCATTTCATCTCTTCTTGCTGTCTCTCACTGGGCAATTTCATGAACAGCGCAAGCTACTCCTCAAATACCAACAGTCCCCATCTCTCAGAGGCAAACATTGATCAGGCAGATTTATTCCTGAGCACACCCCACTACTGATATGAAATGCCATGATTGCATTCCAAACCTCATCATCCCTCCTACTTGCCAGCCAATGTATCACTCCGATGCATGTAATACGTTGACGATGAACGAGGAACACTTGCCTGAATTGTTCTCCATGAATCTGTGCTTAAACTATAAACTTCCAACTTCACAAGGCACTTTCCCGAACATTGTTGACTTGTTATAGGTAATGCAACCAATCCTTACCATCTTATGCTGATTAGTGGATCCACAAAATCCTAATCCAAGTCTGAAAAACACTTCTGCATGTCCAGAAAAACGCATCTCGAGGAAATGCAAGAGGAAGGTAATTTGGTAACGGTTGGTGGCAAGATTATACAAGAAGAGATTTGTTCCTAAAATTCTTTCCATCCCAAAGGCCAAACACATTAAACCACGGCATGAACTGCCTATTGAAACAAGTTTATTTTTTCTCGATAGATTGACAAAGAAAGCGACATTTTTTATTTTTTCTCGATAGATTGACAAAGAAAGCGACATTTTCCATTTACAACAAATGCGTTGTCTATAAGTACTGAGCAAAATTGTTTAGAATGTTAATTAGTACAAGTAAGAGTTTTCTTTGGCCTGCCTAGTATATTAGGAAATGAAAATCTATTCATGTGTATGATGATGAAACTGGGGCCAGTGATGAGTGAATAACATGATTTGCAAACTAGTATGAATCTTTCCAGGGACTTTGCTGGTAACTTCACAACTATTTCGATCAGGATTTCAACAGGGATATGATTGCTGGTGCGGTTTCTGGGCTATGTTGCTGTCAAATTTCCATGGTTGTGGCATCTGCAGTTTGTAACGAGGGTCTTGAGAATTCAATGCTTCGCAGATACTTCATATTTGCCAGAAAATCCCTTTTTTTTTTTTCATTCATTCATTTAAAAAAATAAAAAAGAATTCGTATTTTCTCTTCTGGAGGATCGAAAGAGTCGAGAGAAATAGAAAGCCATAAAGTGGAAGCGATCATGACGGTTCACATAGAGTATGGGGCATTTTAATTGGGAGAAAACAATTCTGATTATGTGCAGGTTTATCAAAATCTATTCTTGAGAAAGTTGTACAACACTGGAAACACAGAGTGAATATTTTGTCCATATTGTTTGTTTTGTGATGGGACAACTATTAAATATAGTGATATGATTTATGGTTCAATGCAAAGAAATTCACGAGTTTATAATCTTAGATCAGAAAAAAATATCCCAAAAAAGCAAAAATCCCTAGAAAGTGAGGTAAAAGATTAAAACGAAAATCATGAGCATTGCTTTTAATCAAGAACTTTGGAATATGGGAACTACAACTTCCATAAGTCACGGTGGCAATCTACAAAGATAAAGCCACAATTGAAATCTCCGGAAAGCCTCATAGTGAAATATGTTCAAATGAGCTATTAATATTGGTGTACAAGATACAGATTGCCTAACTGGAATGCCATTAAGAATCAATTGCTTGAAGAAACAACTTTCTTGCATGTTTAGTCGAGATCTAGTACCCTACTTGGCTGGAGAAAGTATACGATAAGGTTACCTTGTCAAAAGCCTCTAAATCCTGCTCCTTGCCTCTTGCCCAAATTTTGTTGCTAACTCTGAGCTAACCTGCATGAAAGAAAGCTACATGATGAGTTAAATGTTGATAAATACATCTCCAACAGTGTTACAGTGCCCAAAAGATGTCCATTGCAAAATCTAAAGTAACTTGCAAGATTTTGAGAGTCAGGAGTCACTTCCCTGGTGCTGTACTCTCAGTAAGGCTCTTTGAGAAGTGCCAATTAACTGGCAGAGATCTACTACATCCATGTTCAAATAGCGTGACTCCTGTTGCTTTGTTGTTGATGTTCTGGTCTAATCCAAGTCTGATGAGATTTCATAGTTTCTCCATCTTAGGATGTCAAATTATCTACACATACACAAATTATCAACCAAGGGTAAAATGACCTTCGCTTTAACAATGCTGCCTGGTAACTACTGGCGCAACTCAATTTAATGTGAAAAAAATAATATGTCATCAAATCATCCATAATCACAGCCTATCCTAGAAGCTCCATTTCAAGCTGCAATCACGACCAGGCTTCTTATTAATCTTGATGCCATCTCCGGCACATATTATAATTAATTTCTATACATGTTAGATTAATTTCTACTCCATCTCTAACCAAAACTGGTCACATTGCCCACACTGGAGCGGTAAGACACTCATCATAAAAGCCTATACTTCCTATCCAGTAGTTCTGTTTCACTGAACAGTCATTTCTAAAGCAAGCCAACCTTTACATTACAACCCGCAAATCTTGAGCTCCTGTATTTTCATCAGATTTCATGTGTACACTGCACCATCAGAATCCTAAATAATTGACTTGTTCATTTGCAACGATACTAAAGTGTGCAAAATAATTATATCAGTAAAAAATCATTTATCAAATGAACATAAATCAAGAGAAGACACGTAAATGAAGAAGCAGGTTCAATATTATTAATATCTGAACTTTCCCTTACTAATCGTGATAATAATTCTCCACAGGTATTGAGATTCTCCACCATACATAAAAATAAACAAAATAAATTGACTAACTACATTACCAATAAGGGAAAATTCTTCAGAAGTTAAAAAAAGACGTTTTCAGATTGCCTCGCTTCAATCATGGAAAATGCGATTACAAATTTGGAAAATAAAACCAACATGCAAAAGTCCTACCGTAGGCTATACAATTATTATATGTCAGCAATATTTAGGAGGAGTACTGCTTTCAAAATGTCTCGCTTCAGTCAAAGAAAATGTGATTTAAATTGTTGTTGGAAAATAAAACCGATATGGAAAAGCCCTACTGCAGGCTATACAATTATTATGTGTAAGCAATGAACTACGTATTTAGGAGGATTAAAACTTACGAGAAGATAAAGAAGAAACAAGCACAACTCGCCCCGATTAAAATATAACCCGCCCCGCAAACCGCCCCGCCACCAAAAACCGGTTCGGTTACCCTTTTTTTCGGTTTTGGACGGATCGGTTTTCCCGAGTTTTTGATTTTTCGGGTTTTTTTGAACAGCCCTAGCTAAAAGCTAGCTTAAAACTATAATTATATTAAGCACAAATACCGCACGTTGCACATCAAATTCTCTAAGAGCCGTTACATGAACCAACAAGCAACACGTCCCATGTTCATAATCCATGTGGAGTTTCAAATCTAGGACCTTATCATATCCATTAGGCTGTCGTTATTGCCATAGCAAGAATTTTCCTGCCAGAGCAATTTTTGCTCAAATGCTAAGTTTACCCTTAATAAATCAATCCCAAGTATTTTATTACATTAATGACTCCTTCCCTCCCTTTAATTATTTTGCTCTCTCCTTATCTAATTTTTTCTCTCTCCCTCTCATTCATTTATGTATTACTTTCTAATTCTACTAACTTGCTATGTTCATTAATTTTTTTTATACTAATTCTTTTGTTTCAATATATTATTCTATTTTTATTTGACAAACTATTTTTAATAGTAAAATCAATTTATCTCAAATAAAAAAAATGCAAAAAAAAAAAACTTGTACCATTTATTTTATATATAATACTGAATAAAAAAATTCTTTTGAAACTTTTCACTATTATAAAAGTAGTTTGAGAAATAATTTTTCCATAGTCCCCAATTGTGAAAAAATAGCAAAGCATAGTAATATTATGCAAAAAAATAAATGTTTTTCATTTAACTAAAAATTACTTGCAAATTAAAGGATAATTAAAAAATGTAATGGCATAGGATAATTAAAAAAAGTAACAGGTTTGTGCTTGCTCAATATGTACATAAATTTATTTAATAGGGTGAAAAAAGGTGACTTTGGTGGATACACGCACACATACACTCATAAAAATCTGAATTATGAAGATCCAAGAATTTTTTCAAAGAAAAGCACATCAAAGGTTATTATATTTTTTAACAAAATTTTTATTTACTTTTCTTTGCAAGAAACTACTTTGGAACCTGACTATATAATCTCAAAAAGTCTACCATTAATTTTTTGAATAAATAAAAAAATTAAAAACAAGCAAAACCAAAAAGAGAGGAAGATGGAAATCATAAGTTGTGTGTATTAATAGAAGTTTGGTGGGTGTCAACCAACCGAAAATTATTTTATTAATTACCTACTCTCCAAAGTTAATGTGTATAGCAGCGAGTAGGGTCGTCTTCTCAAGGAAAACTGGAAGAATTATTGCTTTCAAGAAAAATACAATAAAAATTGGGGAGAGGGTTTTTATCAATTCGTAATTACATATAAAGACAAATATGCAATAATTAAAATAGAATTAAAGTATTGAAACAAATGAATAACAAGCTCTGGTTATGGAAACAATCTCAACAATGGTTCATCCAATTGATTATCGACACATAGGATAACTCATGTATTTATGAATAAATCAGTAATAGTAGTCCAACAACCGTTGTACCACCAATCTTTCCTTAATTACCCGATAGTTAAGAGACTCACTTAGACTACTTCACTTGCTAAATAGATAACCCTAGAGACGCTCATAGAATTTAATCTAATTGCAGTCTTAAAATTACAAAGACCCAATTCTAGTTAACAAACACACATGCGGGTTCATTTAAACTAGATTAGTTATTTCCATGACACAGATTAGACTACTTGTGAGGTAATGAAATTGTGTCATTCGCCATTGATATCAAAACATCCAAATACATACGAACTAGATGTTTCAATTAGCAATAAATTATTTAGACAATTGAATAACTGGCCATATTTATTCAATTAAATCAAAATGATCATAATCAATTGATAAACAGAAAATAACTAAATACCCATAAATACATGAATTGCAATTAAAACAAATATCGAAAGATCTCACAATTGATACGAAACCGTACTTTGATTTTTCTGCAACCAGAAAGAAGTTTAGTAGCGATCCATCAAGATGACATAGCCAAAAGTATCCATGAAAATTCTTCTTACAAGTCTTGAAAGTAAAGAAAAGAAAAACTAAAAACTCTCAAAACTAAAACTAAAGACTATGTAATGACTCCTAAACTAAACTAAAGATAAAATATTAAATAATGACTTTTTCGATTGTTCCCCTGCAGTCCAAGGAAGTCATGGCCCTTTTGATAGAAAGGAAAGATTCCTTTCCTTATTTATTCGAATTCCAATTGATACCAAATGGGCATAGAAAATTCCTGAAAGAATTTTCTAAAATTAGGAAACTAATTTAGTTTCTAATTGCTAATCAAACTCCAATCAGCAATACTCCAAATTCCACAAAATCTGCACTTCCAACTGGATAGGGTGTAGGCGCGCTTTACATGAGCAAATCTTCTGGAAATTTCCCTTAAAAGATCATTTTCCTCATTTGAATCCTATAAGCAACATAAAAACCAAATAATAATAAAATCCAGCATTTAGCATAATATTTGGCTATAACTAAAATAAAATATCAACAAATAATATGCATAATTAGTGCACTATCAAAGTCTTAAAAAAACAACGTATAAAGAGAAAAATTAGGAAAAGATGAGAAGTGGAAAAATTAGGAAGATTGGAGGGAAAAGGAGAGAGATAGAGATAAGGGAGTTGATTTAAAAAGTGACTGATTAATGCAATTAAAACTCTAAACCATTAATGAGAATATATAGTATTTGACTTGTCAAAGGTAACTTTGAGAATTGAGCAAAAATTGCTCTAGCAGGAAAATCTATGCTCTGGCAATATTGCCAACCTGTCCATTAGGTCCATTAAATAGAAATTGGTATCTACTTTCCTGCTTTTTCCCATCAATAAACTTATAGAAAAGATAACAAGTTAAAGTATTTTCATTGTAGCTAGAAATCCAATTATTAAGGTGGGATTTAATGAGGGATGGAGACCTAATTAAACTACATTATGATTTGCCAATAAACATGTAATTGGAAAGAATTTTCTTGAAGGTAATTTAACAAGAATGTTACTGAAAATAACTTCTTTTGTGATGCTTTCTCCATGCATTTGCTTAATTTCCTTTGCTGTGACTCTTTATTGGATTGATTAAATGGGAGAAATGGGTGATTTTGATTGGGTAAATGCTAGTTAATTTACTTCAAAAATTGGATTTTTTTAGGCAAATTTGAGCTGCTGAATTATGGGGAAAGTAGGGAGGATAATAGAATGGCTATTAGAATTGGTTTGTTTTGAGGGCAAACGGCACTGGCAATATTTATAGCTAGGTTTGGAGTTTATGATAAAAAAAGAAAATAAAAAAATAAGTTAAGAAAAAGAAGGAAAATCGTACAAGTTTCTTTTTAAGTTATTTGAGAGTTTAGGAAGAAAAAAGAAAGTAAGAAGATTGACCGGTCAACAAAAAATTTTCTATCACCTTTCTGAGGATAATATTGTCATATTAAAAAAATTTTAAGTTTTCCTCCATTTTCTCCTAATTTTGGGCATAAAGTTTTTAAAGCATGGAAGGAAAGCAAAATCCTCCCAAATCCTTTATTTCTTTCTCACTTTACTCCTAAAGAATGGAATAAGTGTCATATCCTTCTAAAGCCTTTCTTTCTATTCATTTTATTCTTCCCAAACTAGTTTTTAGTAACGGAAGAAATGGAGACTGCATTGAAAGGCGAAAGGAAGGAAAAGCCATTTTCACCAAGGCGAAGCAACCTAGTACACAAATCAACAACCGAACACGACCTCATACAAAATCCAATAGGGGATTTCAAATCTAAGGCTTTCCATACCCATTAGGTCCAGCAGACAGAATTTAAAACTACATTCTTGCCTTTTCCGTCAATATGTATACATATGAAAAACATAATCGATTGATGTAATATTGTTGTAGTTAGAAATCTAATTGTTGAGGCTGGATTTAATGAAGGACGGAGATCTAATGAAACTACACTATGATTTGGAAATAGTAATATAACTGGATAGGATTCTTGAAGGTAATTTAACAAGAATGATACCGAAAATCATTTCTTCTTCTAGTATATGCTTCCTCCAGATAATAAGCACGAACATTGCACGCTGGAGATTGAATTCTCAATCTTTCTTCAAGAGTTTGTATTGTGATTGTAGACCTTAATCTCAATTTATTTAGTCATTTAGATGTGGACCATTTTCAATAAACCTATATTTTTAACTTTTATAATCCTAACCACCACAAATTCGCTCATCTAAATTGTAATCACAACCAAGTACAATCAAACTATATTTTTCTGATATCCCATCATAGTTAAAATCTTGAATAGTTATTACTGTCCAAACAAATTCCAAAGGTGAATAACTTGACCAAACGAAGTGTTATCGTTTTTGCTAAGGCAATCTAACCCAATACATGAATTAACAACATACACAATCCACGTAAAAATTCAATGAAGGGTTTCAAATCTAAGACTTTTCCATATCCATTTGGCCTATCAAACAGAAGTTGATAAGTATCTTTCTTTTTCCTATCAATAGTCAATGTGGGATTTAATAAATTATGGAGATATGATGACAATACACTATGATTTGCAAATGAAAATGGAATTGGCTAGAATTCTTGAAGGCAATTTTACAAGAATGTTATCAAAAATTACTTTTTCTCGAATGCTTTTTCCACCAATTTCTTAATTTCTTTTGCCATAACTCTCCTTCGATTAATTAGACAAGATAAATGCACTTCAATTTTGATTATTGTAAGTTATACTAGTTAATTTATTTTAAAAGTTGAATTTTTTGTAGGATATTGAGACCTTCTGTTTGAATTGAAAGCTGAATTACCCTGGACAAAGGGGAAGGGAGGGAAGGGTAGTGGCTCTTGAAATTGAATCACTAGAACAAGACAACGTAATCCAAAACTTTCTGCTAAAGAAGTAAAGAGGATTTTGGTTAGAGTTGCAAATTTGACAAAGTGGAAGGAACAGAGACCGGATTCCAAAACAGTTGTCCCTAAAAATTTGAAGGGGACTGGGGATCCTAAGGTTTTTATGCAATTCATGGAGTAATTTGTGGCTTAAGTGTTAAAAATGGTTGAGTATTACTATATGCTAATGTGATTTTACTTGTGTGCATCACATTTCATGCGATCTTTTTCTCAAGAAAAATTATACAAATATTTGCCCCTGAAAATTGTTTCCAAAGGTATAAACCTCAATTTTAGTCTTTTCAAATTCATATGCATATCGACTATTTTCACTACACACACACATATAATATCCTAACCAACTGAAACTCATTCTTATCAAATCATAGCCACAACCAAGCACAATTTTAATAAATTCCTTAGATATCCCATAACAGTTAGAATTTTGAATTCATGATTCTTCTTGAAGGAGGGCACCAAAGATAAAAAGTTAAAACTGATAAAATTATCATCATTTTTGCTAAGGCAAAGTAATCCAGTCCATGAATCAACAATCTAATACGACCCACATGCAAAATGAACAAGGGGTTTTCAATTCTAAAATGTTTCCAAATTCATTTGGCAGATAAGATGGATAATGAGTTGATGCATTATTAGTATAGATAGAAATGCAACAATAAGGTGAAATTTAATAAAAGATGGGAATCTCATAAAAGTACACCAAGAACATCGAATATTACTTTTTCTAGGATGCTTTCTCCATCCAATTGCTTAATTTTCTTTACCACAACTTTTTTTGGATTGATTAGATGATGAAAATGTGTCTCAATCTTTTATTAGTCAAAGTTGTACTGGCTATTTTATCTTAAAATTTTAATTTTCAGGTAACATTGAGACTTTCTTTTGGAGTTGGCAACTAAATTACCTCGGGAAGGGAAGGAGAACGAATGGCTATTGAAATTCAATTGCTAGAGCAGATGGTGTTACTCAAAAGTTTTAACTGAAGAAGTGAAAAAAAAAAATCGGGTGGAATTAGATTTGACAGAGAGGAAGTAGCAACCAAGGATCCGGGGCAAATTTCTCTGAATAATGTAATTTGAAATAAAAGTTCCCAAACGGAGGCGTTTTTGGTTTGTGTTTTGAAAATAGAGTGCGGCAACAAATTGAATTTTGGTTTAAATGCGGTAACAGATTGAATTTTGGTTTCTTTTAAACCTATGTCAAGTGTGTCAGGCTAAGAGACTTGGTTGCAAATTCAAAAAAATGGTGCCACACACACTCTATACGGCACAACCAAATTTTTTTTTATTGTCCGTGCGGTACTTCTGAAATATTTTTTTTTAGTGTGCGACACTAATATAACAAATCTATATACAATATTAAGGCAACAAACAACATGATTGATTACATAGCGAGTTTCAGCATTTTAACGAGTTGGAAAATATATAGTGAGTTTTTTGGTTGGTGTGTTCAATCTTAGATATCATGAAATCATATGATTAATTATGGACTTATTTCTTAATTTTAAAGATGTTTGAACTCTAATTAAGGATCATTGAGTATAGTTGAACTGAACATAAATTGGAGATTGATTAATTCGAACATGATTAGCAATAATAAAATAACCAAGAAGTAGTTTTGCTGCCATTATTATACTTTATATTCATTCCAAGTGGATGGTATATTGAAGATTTCTTTGAATTATGGATTTAAAATTTTGGACCATTACTATATGCATTAGCAAGTGACCTTGAACTTTAGAAATAAAGCTTAAACTAGATTTGGTCATACTTTTTTCTTCTTCTTTTTTTTTGAACGGGCTATATACTTGTGGTCAACCTTAATATGCTATCAAATGCTGAAATTTATGTTTGTAATACTAAATTGAGTTATTTTACAATTTTTATTTATAACAGGTTATGGAAAAATTTCTTAAAAGGAAACCCATTTATAGAAGATAAAGTTGCTAGTGGTTTGCCAAATATTTTAAAAAATTAAGAAGTCCACCTAGTTTGGCTAATGTTCCCTTAGATGCGAGGTTACATGTTAAGATCTTTGAATAATAAATAAAATATAAAGAGTTAACCTCGTCATCATAACTTACATTTATTTCCACGTAATTTTAATAAAAAAAGTATAAAGAGTTAACCTCGTCATGATAACTTACATTTATTTCCACGCAATTTTAGAAAATGGGAGATCAATGGATGAACAATTGTTTGGTTACTTATATTGAAATGTATTTAACAAAATTTATAATGGGTGGATTTTACTTTTTCAAACGATGAGTATTCGTAAAGAACAATTATAATACATATGTGATATTATAATTTTGCATTTTCTTGTTTATTTTATCCTATAGTTTTTTGTTTTGTAAAAAAATTTATCATATTAAAGTTCACCTACTCACTACGTGGAATCATTGTCTCTCTGATGTAGTGAATCCTCACAACCTTAAAGTCATTGGTAAACTTAGAGAAAGCAAATCCCAGTTTCGAATATACTATCCCAGGACCATATATGATATTAGGAAAACAAGAATTGGATATGAACTTTAGCTTCCTAATGGAAGGATTATACAAATAAACCTTTCTCCCAGAACAGGCCTTTCTATCAGCCAAAAAGATTATCCCATTGCAAGAATTTGCAATAGATAAAAGTTCAAGTCAAGTATTCACTGTAGGAATATCAAAACTTCCAAGCTGAACAAATGTGCTATCGCAATATAATGAACATAAATATCTTTCATGTTCCCTACGAATAGTAGGCATGAGCAAGACATAACTAGGGTGGCTTTCATAACAGCAAGGCTCATTAGCATGTGAGATAGAGTAATCTTGAGGTGTTCATTGATGAACATACAGCTTTTCATAAGGGTGTACCATGATCTACAGACTCTGGAGAATTGCCGAGTGGTAATCTTGATGGTATCTCAATTAGGATTTCAATCGGAAAAAACTCAAAGATGGAATCATTAGAATCAGACCTCAATATTTTTGGATTTTCCATGTCTCTAATGTTTCAAGAATTTGACTGTTCTGGATCAAAGACCAAGGTTCAAAAAAAATCCAACAAAAAATTGTACTTGCAAATTGAGGTTAGAGGGTCGATTAAAAAAAACAAAAAAAAAATTATACCCAGTCTTTCTTTCTTTTGATTTTATGTTTAACCCTGATGAGCGATTACCAAAGATACAACCAATTGCTGAACGTCATCTTTTAGTATTTAACATACGATTAGACCCTAGTCTAGTTCAGGAAAGTATTTTTCATACGTTAATGTGATTGATTAGGATTGGTACCCGAATTAGGCAGTGTTGTTGAATCTATTCAAAAGTATCTTACCAATAATTGCTGAGTTCAATTGGTTTTCTATATCAGTATGGAGAAGAATTTAATAACTCATGTAATAACAGTATCCAACAACAATAATAAAAAAGTAAGCCTCTTTCAGAGAAATATAAGAGTTGGCCAAAAAGTAAGCCTTAGTCTTTCAGAAGAATAAAAGAGTTTTCCTTGTGTAAATCATTATGTATGATGAATGTCAGTTGTGATTAATAGGAAAATTATAAAGTTTGTTGTCGTATGTGCCATATATGTGTGAAATATGTTCATTGTTTTATTTTTAAAATCATTCAGTTGCTATTATATATAAATTAACTATATTTATTTTCTTATTTTTAAGTTGTTTGGACATCATTATAATTTTTTTATATTATGGTATCACGCCACAGTCTTATTGCATAATAATGCCATTATCTTTTTTTTTTTTTTTGCAAGAAATGAACAGAAGGTTGAACGGTTAGAACTCTACAACTTTATTCAGACATCGGGGGTTTGAATACCACAAATGCCATTCCCCTCCTCCAATATAATAGTATATGTTTGATTTTAACAAAAAAAAAAAAAAAAAAGAAAGCTTTTCGTATAGACCATAATATAATTTGTGATTTTACATAACATGGTTGACTGTGTTTAGTTAATTGAATGCATAGTCTAGGCTTTTGGGGGCCCGCTAGCTGAGGTCGTAAGGCCATAGAATTGGGCTTTTAGTTAACATGGTTGCTGTGTTAGTTAATTAAATGCGTAGCATGGGCCTTTGGGGGCCGGCTAGTCCAGGTCATAAGGCCATAGTATTGGGCTTTTAGTTTGGAACCCAATGGAATGACAATTTAGTACCGGACAAGTGGTAATTGTTCGCCTTTGGAGTGTGGAAAGTCATGGGATCAGTAATTTGGTAGATGGTTTATTGTTTACCTCCTGTGGCCCAATTTAGTTAGTAAGAAACTTAACATAAATAATTATATGAGGTTTATAATATACTTTTCTTCTTTTTTTTTCTCGTGTAAGTCCAGTCTCCGATAAATAGAAAATTTTTATAATTAAAATTATTTTATCAAAACAAAATTTTTATAATTTTGTTCTTCGTTTGCAATTTTGAAGCTGTTTTATATTGTCATTTATGAGTGGTCTTTTATCATGTAAGATGTCACTTCTTGAAAGAAACTAAAAAATCCTCAAGGATTGCAATACTTTTTTTCTAGTAAGGTAAAATAAATACGGAAAAATTCCTCAGAAGTAGGTCAAAAATTATTCTGCCTTTTACTTGAAAACGTGAGGATAGAGTTCTAGAATTGCGAATCTCACCACAGCTTTTAACTACTAAGATATTAAATTATTCACTATTTTTTTTCCGGAAAATAATGAGTTAAAGTTTCAATATAAGTCATAATCCAAAAAATGACAAGAAAATTAAAAGTTTCAACAAACATCAAACTATTTCTTCCTGTGGCTTATAAGCCAAGCAAATTCTAATACATGCATGCATGCATGTGTCTGTGCTATTTTCTTTTATCTTGTTCTGATCTTAATCCTCATATAAATCATGTTTGTTCTTTTTGTCCATGAAATGAAACAATCAACGCCATGTAAAGCAGTAAATCAAGTGCTATTGTCACAGTAAAAATGAAAAACAATTACTCCTTGATAACAGAATTAATTAACTTCCCCATTGCTCCTAATAATTTGCTAAAACGGTTACTCTAAAACTTATCATCATCCCCTCATAACTCTCCCTACATTGTAGTTAACTGTAACCGCCAATTTCCTCCCACGTTCTCTCTCCCCTTCTCCCTCCCTCTCTCTCTCTCTCTCTCTCTCAAAATCTAACACTCATAAGCTAGTCCTGTTAGTTTGATTAAGGTTGGTTAAGGTCAAAAAACAAGAATCTTTGATTCTAGTATTATTTGGTCCACTGCGATTCAACAAACAAAAGACTACTTGATTAAGACACTAGCATATCCTCAGGTTCTTCTCTCTTTTTCTCTCTCAGATGTTTTCAGTATTTTATGCAGTCATTACACATTAACAAGTAACAGTTTTTATTAAGCATTTTCGGGATTCTTTTAGTTTCCTTTATCTTTCACTGCACTAACTGTTTTCTTTTAATCTAATCAAAATGTCTGCGCTAGTAATATTAGCTTTTCACGAGCCTTCTAGCAAATAAACTTTGCATGTTCATCTGTTTGATTTTCGACCTTGAATCTTATAATTGAAATTCATACTATTAATCGCTTGTTTGTGTATATTAGGACTAACATTCGTAAGCAATGGCTTTGAGCTGCTATTCCAACTGGGGAGAACTCGAACAACACCTCAACTCAGAGATGACAATGTTTGCTGAACCACAAGCAGCAGAGCTTTCTCCTGAGCTTCTTCTTGCCTGCAACCAAAACTTAGCCTTTTCAGACGCCTATATCGACCCTATTCTTGAATTCCAAGATGGTTTCTATTCAGACACCTACAGCTCTTTACTTCCCTGCTTTTCCTCTCAATCTGATGAAAAATCCAACAATTTGCATTCCCTCGTCCCGGAAGTCATTCCAGAAGTCGAATACGAGACACACTCCAATGCAAAACGCCAAAAGATCTTCGAGGGCTGCTATAATAACTTGGAGATAGTACCTCCAAGTTTGTGCAGTAGGTTTATTCCGAATCCACCTTTGCTTCCTGAGCTTCCCCCGGAAATTCTGACTCCATTTCCTGGAAGTTTTGCAACAAATCCACCAGTTTTCAGCAGTGGAAGTTGTGGTGGTGAGACGACAACTGTGAAGAAAGCTAGTAATGGAGGGACTTTGTCTGCTCAAAGCATAGCTGCTAGACAGAGGAGAAGGAAGATTACTGAGAAGACTCAAGAGCTTGGGAAGCTTATTCCTGGCGGCCAAAAGATGAACACTGCTGAGATGTTCCAAGCTGCTTATAAGTACATCAAGTTCTTGCAGGCTCAAGTGGGAATTCTTGAAACCGTGGCTTCTGTTCAGGTAATCTTACATTCTTTATGGTTCAATCTCTGAGAATATTGTTCAACTTGCTGTTCGAATATTATTAGTCCGTGCAAGAAAATTGGTTATGGTAGATAGGTTCAATTGTACTTTATTGGCAAATTTTCAGGGCATAAGTAGGAAAAAGAAAATTAGAATAAAGAAAGGAATAGACAGTGTCCCCCCCCCCCCCCCCCCCCTTCTTTCCCTCTCAGTTAACTGACGGCTGGTTGCCACTGATACTGTTTTTACAGCCTTATATGTTTAGGTGTCTTTGGTTTGGAAGAAAAGTTTTATTTTGGTCGTTCTCTGTATTTACTACCAAGCACAGGAAAGGAAAATGTGGTATTGGACAAATAATTTGGATATCTTTGCTCTTAAAATTAGGTCTGATGTAATTTTCGTTCAAAATATAAGGTGAAAACGAGATAATTGACATTTCTCCTTTTAGAGAAAAGAAAAGAAGGGTCTGAGTTTGTTTAATTTTCTCCCTAAGTTTTTGTTGTAATAGATGTTGACAAATATTTCTGCAAAATCTTTGAGGTTTTTATGATTTCAAAATGTAGGAATTGGTAATTTTGTTGTACTTAATGATCCTGTTATGGCAATGATATTCATGTATATAGCTGATATGGGCAATTCTGGCAACATATGCATGCAGGAAAATGAGGAATCTTTTCAACATCAAGAACTTAATCCTCTTCTTGGATCTTATTTGATTCAAGAGAAATTGTACTCAATGGAGAAGTGTCTGGTTCCCCAAAAATTTGTTCAATCCCTTGCGGATGATAATAAGATTCAGTCAAACACTCAGGCCTTGGATAACCTCAGAGAATTGATTGGCATTGGCGGCTAAGAAGCATGCTTTTGCGTTCTACTATTGTTTTACTAGTATCCATTCCTTAATTTTGTATTTCATTTTAGATGTAGGCTAATTCTGTTTTAACCTCTTTTTTTTTTTTTTTCACGTAGACTAAGCTAATTATTCTCTGATCTTTTACTTGTAAATTCCTTCTTTACAAGGAATTGGTTTTTTTTTTTTTTTTGGTTTCGAAATTTTTTAATCTTCATCATTCTTTTTCTTCTTTCATAATTTCAATCATATGAGGATTCTGAATAGCCATTAATTCCAAACCAGCAAATTAACCAGTAAATTGCATTCAATTCAACAGCAAGATAGTTATGCCTATGAGGTATGCTTCTAAGCTGTCTCGCTGGGGATTTTATTTTCCATTTTTCTATCTTTTTGGCAATTTTGAAATGATACACAAGAAGGTCATCAATCAACTTTTTTTTATCAAACCTATAAAATGGGAACGTTATCAATCAACTTATCTAAGTAGCAATTGAGCCATAATATCTTGAATTGGTAATATTAATGCTTGCTACATTGATTAACATTAATCTTCCTAGCAAATGCTTAATTATCCAGTTAATTAACTGTTTACTAATGTAAATTTGAAAAGCGCGCAAATCGGAAAAAAACAATTTCGAAAAATATTAAACTGTTGATGGAGCAAAATAACATATAATTCAAGCGACATATTGAGACAAATACTTTTGTTTGTATTATTGCTATGAAAATATTCAAATAGAATCTCTAATTATATATGATGGTTAAGGCAATAATACCATATAAAAAACGTAGCTTGGCAAAAGTTTTAACCAAAAAAGAAAAAAATAATTGTTATACTAGGTCCTGCTATATATTTTTATTTTTCTAATCATCCTTTAACGCCATCGTATCAATAACATCAGAAGGGCTCCAGATCAAAATTCTGCAAAAACTAAGACTTTTTCTTTTACACTATACGACATAATACAAATATTAATTCAGTCATAAAAAAGGATGAAATCATAAACTATCTATCGACAAAAATAATAAATTTCTTCATATAATTAGTACAATGCACAACAAGACCCACCATCATGTGTGTGTGTGTGTGTGTGTGTGTGTGTATATATATGTATGTACACACACACACACATACATATATATATATACACACACACACATATACATATATATATATATATATATATATAAAGTGATATCTACATTTTATTTGTTAAAAAATAGTTATTTTTATTCAAGTAGATAGTTTATCATTCCAAAACATTAAAAAAAAAGGTCATCACAAAATTTATTAAAAAATCAAAAAGAATATGGCAAAATCCATTCATCATGTTGTATCACAAAAATGGAATTTTTAATTGATTCCTAATGCCTTCGTCCTTGCAGCTTTTGACCCGTTAAACAATAAAATCATTGTATAGTAAATGTTTATAGGTTCAATTAAAATTCTCATTTGCTACTGATAAAATTATATTGAATCCTTGAACTTATTTAGTAGTTTAACTTACAAAAATCATTTTAGTAATATGATAATTATGAATTTAAATTGTAAAATTGATCCAGTTATGAAGTAGAACTTAAGCTTTCAAATCATATCAGAGAACAAATTTTGGTTTGTTGTTTGTTTATAAAGTTAACATTTATATATCAGTAACTAAAAACTCAAGAGTTTCATCCCAATTTTCTTTTTGACAGATGAATCAAACCCTTCTCCATTTGGCGGGATATTTGAAGATTTGGGTTGAAAGACTCCAGCTGCACGTGTAATCCTAAAATTATCTGCGCAAGCCTTCTTCATTTTTAGATTCTAATATCAACTTCAAATAATGAGTGAATTACCTTTCATTGTCATCTAGACAAAACCTAGAAAAAAAAATGAAACATGTTTCCTAGGCTTTGGTTGGAGAAGACCCCAATCAAAGGTTTGGAGAAGATATTCCAAATTTTGATTACTATGTGCAACGAAGAAAAAGCGAAATTAGCCGGTTATCGACAGTAAATAATCTCATTTGTGAAAAGTTGTCAATAGGCAAGGCAATGGTAGTTCTAGAAAAATATGAGAAACACTAGAAAAAATCCAATCAAATTACTGGAGGATTCTGATACACTTTTGCATTATTTATTGTAATCTCAAGAAGGAAATGAAGGAGATTCAATTAAAACCATTGAAGGATTTTTTTTTTTTTTTTTTTGTCAATAGTCAACAGTATACTATCATATATCTAACCTACAATATAGGGGAGGGGCCTAATTGAGCCATAGGGAAACTAATGGGCACTGAACCACCATCGAACCAAAAGGGTACATTATGCACTCATTTATATTTTTGATGAAAGACAAAGTTTGAACATTTGATCTCCCACCCTATATAGCCTTTAAAGGCTTTATAACCGACCCAACTAAGTTAGGTTGGTTATTGAAGGATGTTTTTAAGCGGGAAAGAAAAAAGAAAAAAAAAATCTATGGAAATAAAAATTATAAAAAAAAAATTGGGAAAGGCTGTCACAACGACGTCGTCCGTTTAACACGTCGCTTCTCTCTTCCCACGTTTCCCTTCCCACATAAAACCCTACTAAAAACCTCTGTACCGCTCAGTAGCAACGACAGAATAGGTGAAGAGGGGAAAAAAAAGAAGAAGAAAAAGAAAATGGCTGGCCGTCTAATTAATTTCCGGTCAACGGCGAAACCTCGGTGGCTTTCTATTGCAACGGCAGCGGCGACGGCTGTGACCAAAGACACAGCAGCACCAGCTGTGACCAAAGAAAAGCCCAAAATCTCTCTGTTCGACAAACTCAAGCAGCTGAATATCAGATCAGATTCATCAGAGATCAACATTTCAGCTGTTCTAAATGAATGGGCCGCTGAAAGTCGGGCTAAACGGTTCGATGTTGTTAACCAAATCAATTTTTTCCGCACCCGAAAAAATTACCTTTTGGCCCTCCAGGTAATTTCCTAGATTGAATAGTTTTACCTTTTGTTTTTATTTTTTGAAAGCGTAGCAAGATTATGGATGATTCATTTCTTCATTTTGATGGTTTGTTCTACTTGTGGGGTTTAATTATTTATTTAAATGGTGTCTGTGTATTTGTTACTAATTTTGCTGGGATTGCTGAATAATTTTGATGATTTTTTTTGGTAAATTGGTGTTAGTCAGTAGGTTTGATTAAGTATTTTAGTGCCTCATTGAAAGCTTAATTTTTGGAGACAGATAGGAAATGTGTTTGGTAATTGTGCTCCTGGATGATAGGAAAAATTTTATATGTTGGGTATGCAGCAAGTAATTGTTTTAGTGCCCTTTTTGGTTGCTGTTAGGAGCAGTCGAGAGTAAACGAGCAGTTTCTGAACATTTGCAACAATTTGTGAAGATGAAAATTGTGGAATTTGGCTAGCAGTGGAGATTTTTATCGAAGATTTGATGATTAGTTTTTGTAGTACAGTTTCTTGTAAAGTACGTAGAAGGAACAAGAGTGGGTTGTACATGAAATTGTACCTTTATCCCAACTATACTGATTGATGAGCAAGGATCAAGATTTGGATTGTAAATGAAATTTTACCCATTTATAACTACAGGAACTCTATGGATATCGTGGAACTTTGGTGTAGTCTGTCGAAATAATAAGTTTCTTTCCTCCTTTAGATGGCATTATTGTATTTGCTTCCATTTGATATATGAAATTTCTTTGAATTTTTTTTGTTGTTTTTTATTAATGCAGTTATCAGAATGGCTGGAAAGCAGCAAGATTGAGATGAACAATGCTGACCGAGCTATACGGATAGACCTACTTGCTAAAACGAAGGGTATTGATTCAGCAGAAGTGTACTTTGACAGTCTTGAGGAATCTGCAAAAACAAACAAGACGTATGGAGCCCTTCTTAACTGTTACTGCAAGGAGAAAATGTTGGACAAGGCTGTCGAACTCTTTGCCAAGATGAAGGAGCTGAATTTTATTACCACTCTGAATTATAACAATTTGATGTCTTTATACTTGAGCACTGACCAGCCCGAACAAGTCCATCTGCTTGTGCAGGAGTTGGAGCAGAAAGGCCTTAAAGCAGATATGTATACATACAATCTATTGATTAACAGCTATGCTTCTATGAAGGACATAAATGCAGTGGAGAATGTTCTTGAAAAGATGAAAAAAGAAGAGGTAAAGTGTGATTGGTTCACGTATGGAAACCTGGCAACTATTTATATCAATGCAGGACTTCTTCCCAAGGCAAAAGAAGCGATAAGAGAGATGGAGAAATTTAAAAATGTGCGTGATCGTGAGTTTTTTCATACGCTAATTAACTTCTATAAACAAAACTCTGATTTGTCGGGGGTTAATCAAGTGTGGAATTCTCTCAAATCAATTTTCGAATCTCCTAGTAACACTAGTTATCTTATCATGCTGTTGGCTCTCTCCAAATTGGGTGACCTGGAAAGCTTGGAGAAGTGTTTTAGAGAATGGGAATCTCAATGCTCAATGCATGATGTTAGACTCTTCAACGTGGTCTTGGAATCTTATCTTAATAGGAATATGATTGAGGAAGCTAATGCTCTCTATGAAAGTATGGTGACAAGAGGAATTGAGCCCAACTTAAGGACTCTGGATTCATTAACAACCTACCACATTAAGAATGATCATATAGATTTGTCTCTGAAGTATCTGGAGATGGGTGCATGTAAGGCAAATCCGGAGAAAGATAGGTGGTTTCCTACAGATGAGACTATCAAGTTGTTTCTTAAATATTTTGAGGAGAAAAATGATGTGAATAGAGCTGAGAAGTTCTTTAACAGCATGAAGAAGTTTGATCATCTCAATTCCAACACCTTTGAGAATCTGCTTTCGAGAAGTTGATGATTAGTGATCATTACATGGAAGCCTAGAGGTGCCTCTGCCTTAATATGGCAGTGAGAAGAGCGGAGCCCTTGAGGATATGACGTTTAGAGAGGTCAGATTTAGGACTCGCAAGGAAATCAAGTGTTTATTCATGCATTGTTTATGTACTGAGTGGCTATTGCTGTGAAGCTAAGCTAGCCTGTTTTGAAACTATGGCGTCGATTCCCTTGTACATTTTATATGTAGGATAGGATTTAGTTTTCCATATTATGAGCGACTTGCAAACATTTATCCTTGAACGTTATTTTCTTTTTCTGTTTTTGTTTCTGTTACAGCAATTACCAGAAGATGGATCTGTATACTAGGTATAGAGTTAAGAACATTCATTATTCTGGAATCGAGGCAAACCAATCAAATGTCTTGACTTTGTTTGCCCTTACCTAAAACTGACAAGTATAGGATGATTTGATTTAAAGGATCATCATGATGCTCTTGGGCATTAAATGATGATTAAAGCTTTCAGTATTAGTTTAAGGTTTATGGATTGATAATCTAATCTTAAAAGAATTCTAACTTCAATCTTTCTATGTTTTGGGTGTTGACTTAAAAAGCAAGTATATCAACAAATAAGATCGCCTTGTTTTGTTATGAGGGATAATTCTCTGCCTCTCAAATTCTTTTCTCTTATCTGTAAAGATCTAGTCGTGTTTATTGTATCATGTACTATCTTTTTCCTTTTCTATGGTTTTGACAATCGAAACGGGAGATGTTTTGTTCAGTCATGCTAGCTAAAACAGCCAAGAGCACAGAAGAGAGCGTTCTCCAATAGCAATTTTTTGATAAGATTTGAACCACAATATTTTCAGTCTTTGGAACGTGCCAAATAACCAGTGCTGAACCCCTCCTGCTTAATTTCTCGAATTTTAGTGCATACAAACCGCGCGACCAGGCTAATAATTTTTATCGTTTTGTCCAATAAAAAATAACAAAATTAACCAAAGGTTAGAAGAAAGAGTGTTTATACTTATATGAACTCAACCTTGCAGGACATAAATCTGTACAGGGCTTTGAAGCACGTGCATTGCTATGACGTCAAGAATTTAATTGTTACTTCTGTCCCCCTTTTCCACAGGACGTGATTGAGCAAGCCAATAAGGCCTGCGGGAAAAAGAGAAAAGCCTTCTTTTAACAGACTTATAAATGCTACAAGGACCAAGTTCTTTCTCAGCTTTTAGCTTAAAGTAAGATACAATCAATTGATCATAATTAAGCAACCAAAACCACGTCCTCAATTGGGCAATTTCATCCCTCTAAATGCCACAATTTGGCATAAATTTGCCTCATACAATCCACTTTGCAGGTGGACATCCCCTTGATTACAACTGTCATCACTGTTTTATCATCAGTATACCAGAGTGATTCTAATGGACATTTGGATGATCTTACTGTGTTCATTAACATTAATCTTACGTGCCAAACCCGCCAACACGTGAATTATTAGCTGCAGCTGATATGAGATTAAATTTTCTGAGATATTTGGAATATTTATTTCAGTGCTTTAACTTGTCTAGATTAATCTATTTAACCCTTACATCCTTGAAATTTCTTCCGTGCAAAAAGCTTGTTGATTTAACAATAGCTTAACCTAGTTGAAATCTTGATTGCAGACATAGTCAGTTCAAATTTAATTAAAACTGTGTGAATGAAAATGAACTACACTCCTGAATTCCTCATACACGTACAATTCTAATGGTATTATAGTTATCGATATTAACATATGACATAGAAAACTTATAGTTGTGACTTATTAGCTGCATGTTGATGATCGAGAAATTGATGATCTTATATCTTCTAATTTAAAGATTAAAACGGTACATGGTGAAGCCAAAGTAGTCTGTTTCACTAAGACACAGTAGACCATTGAAAGAACCTACCATGGTGTAACTACTCCAAACACTAACATGGAAATGGTATTGGCAATCTTGAATTTTCTTAAAATGATTTATCATGCATTATCGTATAATAAAACCCTCACATTCTGAAGCTGACTTCTTCAGATACTGGTCCACAAAGCTTGGATCTCTGATCAAATTTTTCCAAGCTTTTGCAACATAAACGAATCTAATGAAAGATTATTGGAGGAAGAAACAAGAGAATGGTTGTAATGATCTCAAAAGGAAGATTACAAACTTTGATCGAGAGCTTAAGTTTACAGATTGCAACCGACCTGAAACCCTTTTTTCCCATCCATTTTCTCCACTGTGTGCATCGAGGTTTGCACAGGGCTAAAATTATTAGGGAATGCATTGAAAATACTATAGTTCTGTACAAATGGTGTCAGGGAAGATCTTAATGAAGTGTAACATATATAAAGTTGGTGGGGCACAAAATACATGCATTATAAAAGCTCGGATAAGAGCTCTCTTACCATTGCATTGTGCTGTTGTCTTATTAACCATTATATTAAGCGATGAAAATATCTTGACTTTGAACACATTTGAATCTTATCTAGACATGTAGATTTCTATAATTAAATTAAATAATTCCAAGTACCTAAAAAAAATTTTCAGCCTTTGGGAGATGCACGTAAATTGCACGTGGATTATAGGAGGAAGCACTAGGAGAATAGTAGTGACAACTGCTTGGCATCACAAACTTGGTGTATACACAATTATACTCGATGGCTGAAACTTCAGGTACAGATACCTCTGGATTTGAGTGTCTTTGAGGTCATAGACAGAATTGTACGCGAAAATTTCACTCATTTTCAACGGAGGAAGAAATATATATTCAAAACTCTAAGCAATGTATCAAGTTTGGCTTAGAATTAGAGTTGATGTTTGTTAGTCCCAACCCTTTTGCATTTATTTTCTGCATGTGCATACGAGCTTGCTGGAGGACTGAAATTCTCACCGATAGCTCTCTCTGTAAAATTCTTATACGGACTCGCTCTACATTATCAATTTTATACCTTATGATCTAAATAAGGGCCACAATAATACCTTTTTATTTCCCCATTTATATGAAAACTTCAACCTCACTGGCACTGTTGTCATAAGAAACCTCAGTTTCACAAACTCTAGTGTCCATCGTCAACCTCAATTTCAGTTATGCCGTTGTCATCATCACCAATATCATCATAATCATCATCACTAATATAACCATTACACACTTTCAAGAAATCATCTTTTTCGACGTATGCAATCTTTACAATCTTATGTTCATTTATTTGATTGTGATAACTAAATCCAAAAGCTAAAAAACTACCATGCCTACTTGAATTTTTTATGTCAATTCTAGAAAAGGAAATGCTCTTGAACGCTCTAATACAAGTTTTCCATAAAAATAACGAGGCCCCAAATTTATCTGCATCACTCAGGACATATCTTGCCATGAACAGGCATGGACGTGATAAGTAGAATTAAATATAAATTGGGATTCACTTTTTATAGGCAAATTTGGAGTTTTTAGCATAAGTAATTCAAAGATTTTGCAGGGCTACAGCCCTTCGTTTGGCCACATAAAATGTACTGCTTACATCTTGAAGCAATAACCTAGAGATGCTTTTGAATGAATTTGCCACTAGAATCTGACTCCCTTTTTTTTCGGGTTTTTAGATTGTTAGGATTGAGAGAAATAGACAGACTGAAGTAAAGTCACCAATGGAGGTTTTATGAAAACTGGTTTTCTTTTCCTCTTCCTAGCTGTCTGTAGAACTAGAATATAGATGTCTGAAATTTGATTCTATTGAAATGTGAGTGCTACTAAAAGGTTATTACCATAAAAAAATAAATTTCATATAGAAAATTAGTAAAGTTATTCATTCCTTCATCATAAAATGTTTTCCAAGATGAAACTTCATCTTTGCTTAGGCACTACTGAGTGTAGAAAAAGAATGTAGAGTGTCTTAACTTGTGTATGATGAAAAACTTTCACTATTCATCTGTGTACGCGTGTTATTTCGTTACATAAATATATATTATTCTTTTTTACTTCTTAATTCCAAAACTCATACATATGTATATTTTATTTATCATTGAATTTGTTTAAATTTGTGCCTTTGATTTGGATTTCTTAATAGACTTAGGTGCAATCTTCGTGAAAAAATTTAGACTTGTGTGCAATCTTCGTGAATTCATGCACCAATTTCTTCGCGGAAGAGGTTAAAGGTAAAAGGCTTATAAACTGCCCACTCAACTTCAATTACTAAGTCACACCATACTCCTCCATTACACATATTGAACAAAATTCAGTTCTTTCAACAGGATAAATGATCACAAAACCAAGAGCATTATTGTAAAAAGAACCCTATGTATGTTCTGTTGAATTATTTCCATAATTGGGCAGACTTATTTGTTGAAAGATTTCTTCAAACAAAATCATGCATTTATCCTCATTAACATGTCTAAAGAACGCCATTCAATGGACACAACCATTAACAAATGCTCTATGAAAAATGCCTCCAAGAAAAATCATCACACAGGAAGCATGGAAAATATTGGAATTGAAACTTTCTCCAAGAATTAGTGCTCAATGAGTAAACTTCAATCTCAGTGCTACCATCGTCATTGGCAACATTAACTTTAACAGAACTAATGCCATCATCAACTTCGATTTCAATTATTTCATTGTCAATTTGTCAAACTCACCAACATCATCATTATCATCATAGACAATATAACCATTATAGTCATTTTAAGAAATTATCTTTGTAAGAGCATGCAATGCTTAGATTTTTTTTTTTTAATGGTTTTTGTTTCAAAAAGGGAAATGCACTTGAATTTTATAATACAAGCATCCCATATTATGATTTGGCTCCAAACTTGTCTGCGTTGCTTAGACGCATCAGTTAGTTATTGGATAAATAAGGATGGTCGAAGTAAGTAAAATCAAATTAGAAGGGATTCCAATTTTTAGATCAAAACTTGGGTTTTTTTTGGCAGAAATTAAAAGATTTTGCAAGGCTATAAACGTTCATTGTACAACATAATATGCATTGGTTACCTTTTTAAACATTACCTAGAATTGCTTTTGGATGAACTTGCCTCTAGAAATCAAAGCACGCCTTGATTTGGAGTCACAAATGAGATAAATTATAATATATATATATATATATATATATCGAGAGAGAGAGAGAGAGAGAGAGAGAGAGTTTTTAATTTACTGAAGGTCGAAAGCTTGTAAAAGAGTTAGGGCCTATTCTCAATAGTTTTTTTTACCTGATTTTAGCTTCTGATTTGTAAAAAATCTATTTTGTAATATTCTCAATTGCTTTTTTTACTATGTTTTTCAATTTTTGAAGCTAAAATAAGGAGCAACTGATTTTCAACTTTTCTAAAATCAAAAACTATTGAGAACAAGCACTTAAATTAGGTATAGGAAATTAGCAAAAGTTTCTTTCCTTCATTACAAACAATGAAACGCTTCAATAATTATTACAAAGGCAGCAAAGGTTTGAGTAAGCATTTTCCTTATCTTGATTGAAATTAATGATATCACATTTAGATTGTAATTTTGTTTCGTTCTGTTAAGATAATCTAGAATTGATGTAACTAAAATTTCAATATATCATAATCGGTAAAATTTAAGCAATTAGAATAATCCTAGCTTATTTCATGTGTTTTTGCGTTCATATATTAAGTCTAATTTTTTTTTTTCATAGATGATGCAAATCTAGATTGGAGTATCTTTAACCTTGTGCAACGCTTGGGCATTGTCTTTGGTCACATACAAAAAAGGAATGCCAACACGCTGCACAAAAATTTCATTATCTCATTTTTATCACACGTAAAAAGAAAGAGTGAGAAAAAATGAATTTTATATATTTTTCATAAATTGAAAAATATAGCGTTCAAAAATAATTATTTTATCCTTACTTACATCTGATCGCTCATCACCCAAAATAAAAATTTTCATGAACACAACATTATCAATACCTTTTAATGTCTGAAATGCATGAAAGAAGCAGAAAATGCAAACTTGAATATGCTAAATTTCTTAAAACGATTTACTTCAATACCACCAGTGTTTTAAATGCAACAAAAGTACAACTAACGTACTTCTTATTTTCTCAATCCTAATACTGTTTTCAATGTAAGAGCACATTTATTGTGCATTTGTAGTGCAGTAGAGCGAAGAGACTTTTAAACACAATTAAAACAGCGAAATTGATCTCCTTGAGGCGATACTTTTGACCGATAATTTTGATGAGATAAAATGTTTTGGGTGTTCTTTTGATCTTGGCTTCATGTCGAATGGTAAAGATTTTGTCACGTACACATGTTTCCTTTTGACAATGTTGAGCATTTTTCAAATCTCAATTGTTGAAGTTCCTTATTGGTTTTAAGTGCTTCATATGCAATGAAGCTATACAAACATATACTAGAGTTAAAAGTTCCCATTCTGTCTAATTTCTGGGTAGGCAGGTACAACTTCAAATCTGTGGTCACCAGTTCATATTCATTGGCCTCTCTGTTATTTGCCTTAGTTTCTTGATCCTGGCTTTCCCCAAGTTGAGAAATAAAAACTGCTCACCTGGAAGATCAACAAACAGTAATGTTTTAAGAGCAATCTTGTGCAGAAACGGCGTGAAGTAGTACAAGCACAGCAGAAACAAAAGGCTCGAAAAAGTGCGCAACCTTCTACAACGTGAAAGACGTTTAGCATTTGACATGCGACCTGCATAAATTGAATTGATCAGTGGAATTGGAAAATGTGCGCCTTACTGTAACCCATGGATGGTAGCAACATAAATTTGTCTCGGCAGAAAATCTTGTTTTTGGTGTTGTTCTTTAATCTTTTATCATGGGGTGGCATTCATTGTCATTTTCAAAGTATAGTAAAATTAGAAGATGTTCAAAACATGTTCCATCTTCAACAGGCTTTTCTCTATTCTTCTCTTCCTGTACAAACATGTTCTCCATCTTTGACAGGCTTTTTCTGTTCTTCTCTTCCTGTACAGACTAACGTAGAATCCTGTGAAAATAGTGGAAGAGGAATTATGACCAAAAGAAATTCTCGACAAATGGTGGCGCAGTTGATCTTTAACTCATAAACACCATGTGTGGGGGAGTAGAATATTTTATTTCAATAATTGGTACACAACCTATACCAGCATCCGTCCTCAATTTGCACCAGACTTTTCTTCAACCAAAAGTGGTGCACTCTGACAAATTGACAAATTGAAAAGCTCGAGAGATTAACCATATTGACTACACATTCTGCATTACAGTAATATACTAAGGTCAATTTACACAAACAAATTCAAGAAAGAAACTTGAAGAAAGAATAACAAAACTTGATGATGTAGGTGGAAAAGAAAGTTAAAGACGATCCATGGGTGTGAAGGGGATGGCTTTGTTTATGGAAACGCGGTATCCAACAAAAATTGAAATGCAGAAGGAAACAACGGAGAGGAGAAGAGCAAAGCCACTGGCAGCACCCCAAGCACTTCCCGATGCCCCTTTAACTGGTGAAGAAGAGCCTGGAGACACATCTAAGGGTACCCAGTCACAGCTGATGGAATAATGAGCCGATCCATGCCATGAATTTCCATCAGTAGGGTACCAAAAAGCAGCTGAAAATTTGCTTGATTGACCAATGGTGAATTGTACATCCTACAAGCAAAATCAAGAATTCAGATGTCACAGCAAGAAATATTCGACATTTACTAATATGAAAGGCATGAAACCCAACTAAATATGAGGCAAAGAGCAGCATTAGTTTTCACCCCGTGCGTGCAGAAAATCTACACATTGGGATTGCAGTGTTACATTAAAATACACAACGCCTGCAAACATAAAATCAATCACACCTGCTGGAGACGATCCATGCTTCTCAAAGGCCTGGAAAATTCATAGTAGTATGTGCCTTTCTGACCAGATGATGCATAAGGACTATCTTCTGCAACAAAACCTGTCAAACAAAATGTCAATTATATTTCCAAAAAAAAAAAAAAAAAACATTGCTCACATCAATATCAACAGAAATACAAGAAAAATTCAGCAACAAAATTGGAAACTTAAATTAATTTGATGAAAAGCGCAATAAAATTTCAAAAAATGGGCAATGGCTATGGCTGCATCAACTATCCAAATGTGAAGTGGTAGCTGCCTTGGCTAACAGCCAATGAGGACAGTTTTGCTCTTCTTCATTTACCACATGGCTTGACTTGTCATCGAAGACTGAGACAGAGTCCTTCAAAATTCAAGCATTGACTTTGTCTCCTTTCTAGGCTCATTCCAAATATAAAAACATTCACCTGTATGGGTTGTGAAACTGCTATGCCACCATGCACCTTTCCAATCGTTCTGTGCAGTGGAGTCATTTCCTGAAAAAAGTAAAAATGAGAGAAGGTAAATGCTTAGCTAGCTTATAGCAATACAAGTTTTTAGATTTGAATCCTCGTTGATGCAATGACAAATAATAAGATGCTCATTGCCATGAAGTGAAATAAATGTGTCCACAAAGTCATCAGGCTATTCAGATTTCATAATGTTGCCTAAGGACTTTGTACCAGACAAAAATTATACGGAATTTTCACTTTCAAAGTTTGCTTCTACGACTGTTTAAGTTGTCTAAACAATTCCTCAACTGATGCTACCTAATTCTAAACCACAAGGATAGCCAAAAATGTTGATTCGTATGAAATACATGGTGCACTGAAGGGGTTCTTCTGATATTAAAAGATCAAAGACAGAATTTGTCATGCATTACTGAAGTTCAGAGAAAAGAGCCAATGTACTGTCCAATCTCGTAATTACCTGAAGGACCAATACCATCAAAGTTTCTGCAGTGTGGATTCCAAGCATAGGTATCAACTAAATGACCAAACCTGTTTGAGACAAACGAAATTCACATTAAAGCACAAGTCATAAGAATGTCAAATCAATCCACTAACAGGTCAACAAAATTCCAGTTTGGCATCTACCTGTCATCTCCATTACCCTCTCCGTTGTCGATTGGGTTCCCACCATACAACCGGCCTGGAACAGCATTTCCAATGGAGAAGTGCATGATGTCAACTTCATAGCCACGACAACTTGTTTTGTTGCACATACCAGGGGATTCTTTACACCCACCCATCTTATTGAATAAAGCAAAAATTGACCATTTAGCCAACAGGATACTAAATAGGATAAATAAGAAAAAAATTGGAGTAGATAAAATATCTTCTGAAGAATTCACAGAAATTATAGCCCAAAGGAAGAGCCACATAAGGGGTAAAAAACCAAATATACAATGGAAGTCACTAAAATTCATCCTACTTGGGTGAGTTAAACAGATTTGCTACTTACATTATGGTAGGTAGCACTCTCACCAACTTGAAACATCAGTGCGATAGACGGGCATCCACGATTATTTCTGCATCATTAGATAATTATAGCTAATTTCAGTCAATGAAAAGTAGAAGATTGTATATTATATAATGCACTTCAACTAAAATCACAATAATATTGAAAAAGGTTATACTTAATGCCAAGCTAATATTGCCTCAGATGACAACAGTTACCCACCCATTTTCTCAGGTATCGAGATTGACATCAAGAATTTTTTTACGAAATTTATTTTGCAATGTTATGTGATGCAAAATCCACAATCAAAAAATCATTCTCATGAGTTATAAATACAAAGGTTTTCAGGACATGCATATGTTATGGTTCACATCATATATTTTATGATTTCTATGAGAGACAAAAACAAACATCAGTAATCCATCAGAACGAGGAATTGTAAATAAAAATTCTACATCTTACACGCTATTGTCAACAAAGTACCCTTTTTTTGGTTTTTTTTTTTTTTTGTTTGGTTGGGGGGTGAGGGCGGGTGTGAGATTCTGAAGAGAGACCTATATAGCAATACATGAGGAAGAATAACTTTTTCTTATCTTTCTCCTATTAAGAACAGAATATAATACAGATTATCAACAAAACTTTATTTTGAGCATCCATCCACAATGAATTACTTCGTCACATATTTCCACTGTTTCACTGAAAAAGGTTTCGACCAGCTATCTTAATGAAAGTACTCCCACTACCATGGACAACATCTGCTATTATTTAAACAGAACAACATTATATTCTTATGAATGCCATGTAACAACATCTGCTATTATTTAAACAGAACAACATTATATTCCTATGAATGCCATGTAACTTCTCCTACAACCCTGTACTCAGGGATTTTATAAAACAAATAACGTCCATCAACATTTTCAGAATGCTCTTGTAAAAAAAGAAAATAATTTAGTGAGTGCACTTGCCTACTTTTAATAAGTGTAGTAAAATTCAATTGTTTCCTGACTCATGAGCTTCCTGTAAAATGATAAAAACATTCAATTGCTCCATCCTTGCAGAAAAACTATGCCTCCAGGACTATTTTAAAATAATTTTTGTATCTCTCAACATATTTGTAATCGATCTGCAGTGCAAAACTGTACCAATCATCTTTGATTTAGAATACTACCACAACTTCCACGCTATGAAGTGACACAAAATCCAACTCGTACAGAAATTTTCCGTATATTATCAGCCACTAGTTTCCTCTTTCAAAAAATTTAATTATAAAATTTTCATCCTTTAATAGGATTCTCAACTCTCAAAGAATCATATAAAGTTTCAGTTGTTTTATCTAGAAACTTGGAAACATGACTGGCCAGGTCTGTTTAAATTAGGAAGTTCTTAACTGGAACCAATTTGTCCTGCATCAATTTCCTTGACAAAGAAACAAAGTTTTCTTCAAGCATATAACATCATCTACTATCAGAGGAATATAGTAATCCAGAAATGCTATTAACACCCATGAACAAGAGATGCGCACTCACAAAAGCTACATGAAAACAAATTTTTAAACATCAAATGAGAGTTAGAATTTAGAAAGGATTAGCCTCCTGATGGTGAAAAATACATAATTGTTGTAAACTCCAACTTATATTAAGGTGATATCCTGAAAAAGGCTCAAGTCTAAAGCATGAAGATAACCAGCCATTGGATTTGGCAGATAAAATTTTTAAACTTTGAAGCTGTTCTCTGTGTATGGTCAGGCATGGCATGCATGCAGCAACAGTTTCACTTGGAGAACAAATTCTTTACTGTTTAAAGTCAGTAATTTAACTACTGAACTACCAATTAAACAAATGCCATAAATTTTGTGGTGGTCAACAACTTTTAAGAATTTAACACTTTAGGCTACTACTTATCCACTAGCCTGCTTGTAAGGTCTTTACCCAAAATAAGCATCCCCAATACATTTATAATTTTGGACTCCTCAAAGCTAAAAAAAAGCATAATATCCCACTCGCTCTTATCCTAAATTTCCTTAGCATGAACTGTTGGTCCATATGCCTTTCCAAGTAAATACATCAAAAAATATTGAATCCACAATAGAATGGGTCTAATTTTGTGCTAGACCATCTCAGCTGATATCACAGCTTGCTTAATAAAATCATCATACATGGAATATTAACTGAAACTCACTAATTCGTGGATACCATTTATTTCTCGGGTAGCATAACAGCACAAAGAAACTTGTTTATACATAGCCTACTAAGTTCAACCAAAAAACCTTGGCAACTTATTATCAAGTGCATATGCAAGGAAAAAGCTAGCCATCAGATGAGATACAAAATGCCCTTTTCAAAGCATGTAATAATATTGGGTATGATTGAATGTCCAATTAGTCCAATGTGATGACAGTCAAACATGCTTCCAACTGAAATCATATATCTATTTGCATGTTTATCATTGAAACCTTTTAATGTTGACTGAGGCATATAACATAACCTGAACCTCAGTGACTGAGGCTGCAATGCTGAAGTAGAATACACATAAGACACCTTAAGTTAACAAGAAAAAACAAATAATGCAGCAGTCATAGCCAACACTTCCAAGGCAAAAACATGGTGAAGCTAGAATCTACTAAGTCCATAGTGTACTATTTGGCTGTTAGCCTTTTATGATGGATAATAAATTGGAGCTTAGATTTCAAAAAACGTGGCTTTTTTTTTTTTTGGTGAATAAGAGAAATCCCAAAAGGATCTTTCAAAATTAATTCCACCTATACATGAACCAAACAGCAATACCCAAATACAGAAGTATGAATATAGCAACAGTATATATCTATAAGATTTTGAAAACATAGATGCATTTGGATATGAACAAGACAAAATATTTATGTCAGCTCTATTAAACCATTCATAAATGAGAAGCTAGTAACATAAACATGCATTGTGAGTACTGAAAAAGATGCAAACATATATAAGAAAGATCTCCTTGGTGTTTTTTTTTTTTTTCTGGAAAGTATACTTTCCAAATATTACCTAACATCAGAAATGAAGAAGGTCATTGTTAAATTGTTTCTCCTGTAAGCAATTACATTAACAACTAACATTTTTCAGGGATCTAGCACTGCCACCTCCTCAACCAGAAATGATGCATAAGTATAAGGAAAAAAGGAAGTATCTTTACTGCATCAGAGCTTTGACTATGTAAGGAAATGCTTCTGATCAATGCACATTTATGAATCCAACTCAAGTTGCAAAAGAAAAGAGGTAAGATAAGGATGCATTTCTCTCAATCTTTTGTAAGCACTTTTCCGATTCCTTTCTTACACAATCTATATGAGGTGGTTTTACGATTATCCATGAACTTTGTAACAATGGAGCTAAACCTCAGCATAGAGAATCTAATTTCTCCACCTAGATAAGAGAGACTGGATTCTGACCTGCGCAGCAACTATTTCTTCCTCTCTTCTCCTCTAAGACAAGGTTTGCTGCTCCTCTATTATTTTTCATTTATTCTAGCTCCTCTATTCTTTTTCATATATTCTACTCTCTTTCTGAATACACTAGCTCTCCTATCTACTTTCCTACTCCCAGTGTAACAGAACCTTCCATCTATTTTCTCGGTCCCCTTCCTCTTCTTCACCCTCTCTGCTACTTTTTTCTTTCTGGACTCGATTTCTCTATTCTCCTATTGGTCCTTTTCTGCTTCACTGTTCTCATATACTTTTGAAATGTGCTTTTCCATCTCAAATTTCTTTTTTAGCATCTTTTTGTTCCTCTGCCTTTCATATCCTTGTCATTTCTCAACTTGACAATAACTAATTCTCTTACCCATTTTACCTCTAAAAGTATCAACCAGTCTCTCCTTTTCTCTTTTTTGTTGCCATAAACCGCCTTGATTTGCCACTACATCTGCAAAACTATTAATGGATTCACTACCTAATCTTGCTTCTGTCATCCATCTATATCCAACTCATAAATACATCAAATTTAGAAAGCTCACAGAATTTAACCGACCTAATTACATTAGCCTTCCATTTTGCTTCTATTAAAATTGAACAATATTAATTTTTGCTACACACTTAATAAATCTAACACTAATCACCTTGAGATTAACCCTTCTAGGAAACAATCTCAATGCTATACACTCATCACGCTACATAATTACTATCAAACTTACTTCAATCAAATTAACAGAAACAGAACAAAACAAACAGCTGACCACGAGTAAAAAACAAAAAATCAATACTGAAAAAAAATTGCCAAAATCCATCAAAATAAAAATTAAAAACTAACCCTTTTGAATATACATAGTTCCCATCCACTTGCAACAAGAAGTACATATCCTTCCCATCATGCAAAGCCTACATTTCACCATCAAGAATCACATATAATCATTCAGAAAAAAACCTAAAATAAAAAAGAAAAACAAATGCTTAAAGACTTTAAAGTTATATAGTAATTATATATTCAAAATTATTTCTAATAACGCCAATCATCTATCCAAGAAATGGCTTCTTGAAACCTCGTATGTATCGAAAAAGTCAAAGTCCACGGATAACTACCTTAACGGTCATCTTTCCACCTTTGTAGGCATTTTCTTGATCCGGGTCGAGAGCCGGGAGGAGGGAGAATTCGAACCCATAAACGTCTTCCCAATCGTCGGCGTGGCCGTCGAGGGTTATGAGCCCCGGCTTGAACTCGGCCGCAACACGGGCCTCCGAGTCGGGCTCGCAGTGCCACTCGCCGGATTCTTCATGGGAGGTCACGAGTTGAACTCGGGTGACTTGCCAGATGGCGAGGGAAAGGATGAAAAGACGAAGAAGTTGGGATAGGAGCGACATTTGAGGAAACGGTGTCGTCTTGGGAGAAGTGTTGTGGAGGTGGTTTTTCGGTCTGGTCTGAGCCGCCGCCCATTAGGATTTGATCAGCATTTGAGTACTTGTATTAGTCCTAAGATTTAGACAAAAAAGTACAACTGTTTCTTGATGTTTCCGCGAAAGTTTCTTCTTTATTTTCTTTTCTCTTTTTTTTTTTGATTTTTTGGAGTCAACGTTACATGACATAATTAGCTTTTGAAGTTTATGATTTTACATGATACGAATAGTTCTTCCTCACATTTCATTTTATAGTTTTTAACCCCTCACATTTGAAATGATATACTATAGTCCCTCACATTTTAGATTGTTGCATTTTGATCGCAAATTCTATTTTCGGTTTGTTTTAACCTGCGAATTGCATATGCATATTGGATGACTAACGTAACAGGAACAAAAAGGGAACCATAATTCTGTTTTTTTTTTTTTTTTATGCATATATGTGGAGTTTGCTGGATTTTTGACACCTTGAATGGAATGATATTATACTTCGTGGACTTACTTCCAAGGCTTAGTTCACGGATTCTATATATTTTGCAGTAGTACACACTTACTTCTAAAAAGTCGCTTGTAGCTAGAGAATTGGCTCTATTTGTTTAGTTTTGTTTTTCAAAAACATGGTTTTTAAAAAGGTTTATGTAAGTTTTTTAACTAACTCTTTATCTCGTAAACACATTTATCGAGATAAATTTTTAAAACTGTTACAGTAATATTTTTTAAAAAACACTTTAAAAAACAACCATCCAGACGGAGATTATTTATGGTTCAAAGTGCATGGAGGCCATCCAAAACATAGACTGATAGAAAGTCTAAATTCCATCCTTCCTTTGAATTTTTCATCTGTCTCCTTTCGCTGTATCAGATAATTACACTTCCAAACTTTATTCAACAGTAAGACCCAGCAAATTTTTTGAGTTGGCCATACAAGTACCATGTACTGCTTCTTCAAAAAAAAAAAGTACCATGTACTGTTCTAATAGGGACATTAATAACAATCTCTAGTGGGGACATTAGTAATGATAAGATCCTTAGTTCGACTTTTCAATTCTTTGCTTATCCCTTTCTCATTGTAAGGCTTAGCATTCCCTTGAATATAAAAAAACGCAATCTAGAGCTTAGTCTGTCTCTTTATGCATGGCAGAACCCGTAAAAGCAGACGAGTTCTATTAGATATACTGAGTAATTCATGGTTGTCATTGATATCTGACGGTTATGATTGAGATACCTTATATTATAGTCCAAACACAGGTACGGAACAGTTCACAATATTTTCTGGTACATCTGTGCAAGCTTTTGTTAATTGTTGCACTACAGTTATCTTGACCTGATGATCATCTCAATGGCACTACGCCTTCCAATGGTATCAATTCTACATGTAGCACTTCATAATGTCTTCTATATTTTGCTGGATTTTTTATCCTTTTGCATAATCAATTCCATCCCTGAATTATCTGTCATTTTTATTCAGGACTTATACCGTGGCATAAGGCATAATGAATAGCATTACGTAGCTTCTTGTAGAAATTATAACTGCTTTTTATCTGAATAGTTGTAGAAGATGCAAAAGTCTGGCTCTCTTGAGTGTTGGAACTTATAGATTATAGGATATGCTTAAATGCGGGGGCCTCCATTTATTTATAGAATAAGATTTACAGACTTAATTTTAGATATTCCTACTCATTTCTCCCAAAACAAAACTGTTAGTCTAACATCAATCACCTTTATTTAGGTTTAATTGGTTCCTTTAATTCCATTTACTTGATTCCCTTGATTTTCATAATTAAAGAAATTTTAATTCCATTAATTTGAGTTGAGATTTGTAGTCTGGCGAACCGAAATATGTGTCGTACCCAATTGAAAGGTTCGGCCAAGGTCAAAACCAGACAGAAATTATGTTCGGCACTGTTTTAGAACGAATTGGTAGGATGAGGATCCATCACTTGGGCTTGTGACAGCGGAGGTTCAAGGCCCAAAGTTTTGCAAGGCCATCGAAAAGCTTGCAGGCTTCACTTCCGAATTTTGATCAAACATTTTTTTTTTTTTGATAATAATACTTCAGCCACTCGCCTTTGACCGAGTCATCAGGGAAAGGCCCTTAAGGACTTCCCTATGCCAAGGTCAAGGGTCGAACTGTGCCTTGATATTTAAGTGGTCTTCTCATGCCAAGTCAGGGGTTCAAACTCAGTCTTGGTATTTAAGTTAGGGAGGAAAAACTTAACGGTAAATTTAAGATCGAGAAGTCATATCTCTAATTGTGTGTAATAAACAATCTAAGGACACACTTAGCATATCATTGAAAGTCTCACCCTATTTGTGCGACACAAATAGTTGATGATCAAAAAAAGTGTAATACAAATAGTTAATTAAGTGAGGGAGAGAGAGAGACCCCAAGATCAATGCCTAGTAGACCTGTCAATGAGTCGGGTCCGGGCTAGAATTAGTTGTTCTGGACCCGGACCTGCTAGAAGAGAGTTATTCCGGACCTGGACCCGGACCCGGACCTAACAAGTCTCACTAGTCGAGTTCGGATTCGGAACCGATCGGGTCCGGGTTCGGGTCTGGGTAGACTCGTTCCGATGAACCCAAAAAAAAAAATCCACCACATTAGCCCAAAGTCCATCATCAAATTGGTCATCTTTTTTCTATTTCAAATCAAAGTTTCTTTCCCTTTTAAAACCCACTTGTTTTTAAACATTAAAACCCAAATTTAAAAACCATTGCTTTATTTATTTTAAAACCCACTTATATATACATCATATTTGTCCAAAGGTCCATTATCAAATTTGTCCTCTTTTTTCCTTTTAAGCCCAAGCTTCTTTATTTTTTGAAGCCCACTTGTTTTTTAAATATAAAGCCCAAATATAAAAATCATTCCCTTATTTATTTTAAAGCCTACTTTATATAACACACACACACACACATACATACATACATATATATCGGGTCCGGGTCCGGCTCGAGTCGGAATTGAATATTCCGTACCCGACCCGTTTTTTATTAGAAGAAACGGGTTCGAGTAAACGGAATTCTACCTATACCCGGACCCGGAAAAATTTAGCGGGTTTGGGTCGAGTCCCCGGACCCGACCATTAACAGCCCTAATGCCTAGTGCTCTAATAACACTTGTTAGCACCAAAAAAAAAAAAAAAAGATAATAATCCTTCATTGACTTTTAGCAAGAACACCAATCATGTGATTTGGGATGAAAGACTGGATCTATTGAGGGTTAATGTGTCAAATGCTTTTAAACTCATCTATTATAAGGAATCCGATTGTTTTTAAGGGTTAATTGCATTTACGTTCCCTACTCTTGAGATTTGGTCAAATAGCAAGCCAAACCACCCTCAACTTTGTAATCTAAATTACATACACCTCTCCTGTCACCAATGTCATCCATGCTAACTAATAAAGATTGCACAATAACAAAAGTGCACTCTATCTAAATTCACAATGTATTAAAGGTTTGTCTATAGATAAATAATAATAATAATAATTAAAAGCGAAAAAATGATTAGAGGGAAAAAAAATTAAGAAAAATAAAAAAGAAAATTTTTTCATTCAACATACTGGAAAAATCGAAAATTGTCTAATGAGAGAATAAAAAAAAGAAAAACAAAAAATGAATTCAAAAATCTAGAAGGCTACCCTACCTTTTCGATTTTTTTTTTATAATTAGCCATGATTTGCTATAATACACATCGAGTACACCTTTTTTTTTTTTAAGAACGTGGCTAATAGATAATAATTTAATTAAAATTTGAAAACTTAAGTGGAAATTTTTTTTTGTAGAATTTATAGAAAAATGTGGATTAAATGAAAATAAATTTGATTAGGATGAGATCCAATTATTAAAAACATGTTAAAAAATATTTCAAAATCTTGTAGCATCTCGTAAGTACTTATTCCTTATGTAAATGTTTATTAAGTTTTCTATCAAAATATAAATACTTGAAGATATGAAATTTGAAAGAAAATAAAATAAAAATATTTTATTATAATTATTTTTATGTGATATATATAATTTTTTAATGTATATACATGTTGTAAAGAAAAAGAAAGTTAGAATGGGATAAAAATTAAAGAAAAATAATAAATTATTATGAAAATAATATCTCTTGCTATCAACGTGATAACTTTAAATGCAAAATAAAAATAAGCTATTAAATGAATGTATTGTAGATATACATGTATATCCCCGACACATGCAAAAATGATTATATATCCTATATATTGCAGGACAGTATCTAAGCTACATAATTAAATACATTAATAGAAATTTTATGTTCTAATTTATCTAACATTAAAATAATTACATGCACTGAATCTAATTTCATAAAATTAAAATATTAATCAAATATTTTAAAATCATATAATTTTTTACAATTTAATAATGTTAATATGCATCATTTAATAATCATGTATTAGTAAAAAATAAAGTTTATGAAACTATCTCCTTCAAAATATAAAGAATAAAGAAAAAAATATCTGATATATGATTAAGATGGAATAAACAATGGAAAATATAATTAAGATATATGCATAAAGGTGTTAACAAACATATATTTATTGTATTCTAAGTTTATCAAACCAAAAAGTATGAAAAATCAAAATTTTAAAAGAAAGTCTTTAAAGATAGAATAGTGGGATGAGCAAAGAAAATATATAATTAAGATACATGATTAAAGATGTTAACTCATATATATTAATTGTATTATATGTTTATAATACCAAAAAGTATGAAAAATCAAAACTAAATAAAAAAGTCTTTAAAGGCAACTGAAGGTAATTATCCAAATCAACGCTACATAGACGTTGTTTTGAACAGAGTTATACATATATTAAGTTTGTACGATTAGCTTAAATGAGGTTATTATGTGTTTAACTGTGAAATGAAAGTTGAACGAACAAAGACTAATGACTGGCTGTTACTATTGCAAAAGCTACTGTCAAATAAGGCATGGTTTTGGACCTTGGTATTTGTAGGTGAAAAAGGAAGGAGGACAAGATTCAAGTGTTGATGGGAACCTTAGGAATACATCATAAACTTGTGCTTATATCACTCTTATTTAGAAGGTTAATGTAAGTTGACTAACGATAAGAGTGTATATGTATGAAGTTTTAAGCTTGAGTTTTTTTTTTTTTTTTTTTGTAATTTTGGCAAACCTGATAGTTTGGTTCATAATTTGAGTAAAGTCAAAAGAGGTAAATGTAGTTATTCTTTTGAATGATTTTGTATCAAGATATTGCAAAATTTAATCATTTTATACTCAATATTTAAATGTCCATTTCGTTGACTTTTTTGAGAAAATTCACTCTAGACCATTGATTTTGTGAATTCATATATCCAGTCCTCAACATTCCTCACATTAAGTATGCCTAAATTTGGTTGAAATCCTACCTAGAGACCATCTAAATCATGACCAGAAACTTCAACAATTATATGTAGACTAAAACTAAAAGTTTAAGGATCAAAATAAAGTTTTTCAAAAAAATTTAAAGATTTTTTTTCTTTTAAGTTCAAAAGAGACTATGTGCCTAAAGGGAAAGATGAAAAAGGAAAAAGATAATGATGAATTTTTATACGAAAATAACAAGGAAGTAAAAAACTTTTATGTTGTAGTTTTCATGAATAACCTATTATCTTAGGGTAAGTCGAAAAGAAATAGTGAAAGAAATTTGCTGCTAAATGCCATTGGCCTTCTTCATATTTTGGCTTGTACAGTTTTATATCCTTTTCTCATTTATTTTTCTTTAGTTTCCAAATCTCAAATGCCAAAGAGATAATCGTACAAATAATCCCTCATATTCATCTTTTTATTTATTTTTTTCAGTTTATACATTTGGAATTAACACGTTTGGTCCCTCACATTTTTAAGCCATACCATTTTGGTCTCAAGCTACGTTTGCATTTATTTTTGTCTAAAAAGTGCTCGTGCAAATCATATGCTAAAGTTACAGGAGTAAAAATCAAATCCCAACGATTTTTCTCCAAAAAAAAAAAAAAGAATACGACAATCAATTGCTTCTTCGAACAATTTTTTGACCCCAAATCACACTCAAAACAATTTGCAGAGAAAAAAAAAACTAGGTTCTTGTTGGTTTGAGAGAGAGTTCAAAAGTGCTAAGAAAAAAATAAGAGTTTGCTTGATCTTTGACCGCTGAAAATTCATCGAGTTTAGAGCTTCTTGGACAGTAATAAATCCAGGAGGAAAGTTTTACGACTGCCAGGATTTTGAAGATTCAATTATGGTTTTGAGAATTTCATTTGAGTTATGGCTGAAAAAGGAGCTCTACAACATTGAATGTCATATGAGGTTAAAAGAGTGAAAGAAGCATGTTATTGAACATGCCTTTGTTTTTTAGAGTGAAATAACTGTGATCATTTTTTTTTTTATCTCCTGAAATTTTTGGCCATGCACTTTTCAGGCCAAAACACAATTAGAAATGTAGTTTGGACAAAATAGTATGTTCTTGAAATCCAAAGAACCACGTCTTGATTTCAAATGTGAGAGATTTAAAAAAAAAAAGGGTGTAAAGTGCAAATGTAGAGGACTATTTGTGCACTTTTTCCACACCAAACCTATCACCTACAAGTAAGGATGTCAAGAAATCATATTTTGAAAAGGGTTAATTACAGTTTGCTCCTTAAAAGTGGGGGTGACCTACATTTTACCTAATATTTAATGCAAAAAATATACACTTTACACCAAAATTTTTGGATCAAATGTTTTTTATTAACTTAATGCTGCATAAATTGTTCAAAGTTTAAATTGCCCTTATAAATGCATGTTTATTGATAAATATACTCACAGGCACTAAAACTTAATTTTTTTCCCTATTTTTATTCCATACTTATCTATCATGCTTGTATATATAATTTTAAAAAATAATTATACATGCTTTTTAACTACATATAAGATACATAAAAATTTTTGTCATAATATACTTCGCGAATAATATTTCAATTTGTCATAAAATTTTAAAATTTGCATAATAATAATAATAATAATATATTTTTCGCACTATATACAGAACAATAAAGAGTAATATCTAAATTTTTACACATGTATATATATAAAACCAATAAGATGATAGAAATTTTATTAATTTAATATATTATGGTACGTTAATATCAATTTTATTCTTTCCTTTGTGCGTGAAAATATTACATTATTTTTAATACATCGTGCTACATTAATATCAGTTTTAACTTTTTTCTTGGTGTGCGAGATATCATATTAATTAAAATTCTATCATCTCAATTATAATATATATATATATGTATATATCTACAAGTATAAAAATCTAGATATAAATCTTTATTGTTTTGTATATAATGCGAACGATATATCATTAATATTACACAAATTTTAAAATTTTGCCACAAACTGAAACATTATTCATGAAGTATAATACAACAAAAAGTTTTATATATTTTATATGGTTAGTTAAAAAGCATATACAAGTATTTTTCAATAATAATATTTTAAAATTATACGTATAAATGCGCCATTTTATGAGTGTGATAGACATACAAGGGATAAAATAGGAAAAAAGGGACGTTTTATAATACCTATAGGTATATTTGTCAATAAACATGCAATTGTAAGGGCAATTTTAACTTTTAATAATTTATACAAAATGAAGTTAATAAAAAAATTTTAACCCAGAGTTTTTGGTGCAAAATGTACATTTTTTGCATTCAAGAGAGCAAAATGTAGGTTACCTCCACTTTCAAGGGAGCAAACTGTAATTAATACTTTGGAAAATGATAGTTTTAACCACAAGTATTTGAATCATATGCACTTAAATTTGTATAGCATAAAACGTTACAAATATTTGCATTTGCATAACACAAAACCACTTTTTTCCCCAAGTATTATGCGCATATTACATGACAGAAATGCAACTATTGAAAGCTATTGTACAGGTAAACTTTTGACTACATTAGAAATTTTAGATGAGAAACCTTTACAACTGCGAGTTCATATTGAACCTTGTATTATATGTATTAAAACAACACAGTTTATACAATCAAATCACATGTTTAAAGTTCTCACAACACTCAGAGACTTTTTTTGTCCAAGAACTAATCATTATCGCACAAATAGGACAATATCTACCATCAATCTTGCTTTACAATTGCACCCGTTATTTAAAGGATTGGGACTAAATTGGCCAAAAACACCACAAATTCAAGCTACGAATTCAAGCTATGTGACAAAAATATCCCGCATAAAGCAATAGGAATTCATATGCGAGGGATCTAAAACCTCTACAGTTGCAAGTAAAATTGCACACGTCAAGGGTTCAAATCGCACTATAACGCTAATCCAAAACAGAACAACAAGTCACTGGAGCATGCTCTAGGGTTCAAGGAAAGGCCCTTGAAGCCTTTCCCGTGCCAAGGTTGAGGATTCGAATCCCGACCTTGGCATTTTAGAGGAGAGAAGGATGAAGATGATAGATTTAAGATTGAAGAGTCACATATTTAATTGTGTGCGATAAAATAATTTAATATCACACTCGACACACTATTGAAAATCTCACCCTATTTATGTAATACAACATATATTATAATACCACTAATTGATCAAAACAGAACAAAAAGTTTCTTGAAAAATTTAATATCAACAATTCAAATCAAGCCCCAGTTAGAAGCAGAGCCCAATCAAGGTTGTTGATTGCATCAGGTGCAACCACAAACAATCAACTCCATTTGGGAGCGCATAGCTGCCAGTACTAGCCAGGAATCCTTCCTTTCTTTAGTTAAAGTGGAACAATCGGAGACCGGAGGAGGAGAGGAGCAATGCACCGAGAATGCGTGGCTGACGCGATGAATCAGTAAGCGCGGTCAAATCAAATCAAAGCATTGCTGACAAGTGACAAGACATTTGATGACTTGTACGTCTACGTTATTATTCAAAAGTCAGTTAAAATGACGTGGGTGACAGATATGACAGCTGAAATTGACCCCTCGCTCGCTCCTTTTTTTTTCTCTCCTCACACACACGACAACACCCCGCGGGGTGCACGGGAGCTTTTTTCCTTTGCTTACTTCAATTCCTTCCTTGATTGCTTTTTGCTCAGCCAACGTCACAGTCTCACTCACATAAATCTTCGTACTGTGTCTCAGTGAGTGTGTGGCGTGTTTTTTTTGGGAGTAGAGGAGAGTGGGGACTTTTTTGTGACAGGGGAATCTAATCCAGCTCTTTTGTGCAGAGAGTCCTTGACAGTTGACTGCCCTACAGTTGTTGCTTTCACAATTTCTTTCCTATTTAATTGTTTCTCATTTACTGTTCTCTGTTTATCTGTTAGATCAAGAGAAAACGGAAAAGGCTTAGATGCCCATTAAAGAGAAAACAGAAAGGTTTAGATGCCCAAATTTTACTTTTTTCAAAGACTGAAACATTTTGTAGTAGTAGTTTATATTTGTTTCGAAGTTTTTCTTAGCATGGACAAAACGTTTAATATTCTTTCTTGATTACTAATTACACTTGTTAATTAACTTAAATGAACTGTAATTGCTAAATCTAGGATCGATTTATTAATTGGCGAGAGCTTACCAATTACGCTCATTGACAATTTTTTTGTTTGGAAGTTGGAACCGAGAAATTTTGCAATTGAACTGCTACTTTTCACTTTACAAATGATATATTTGTAAGTGGAATGTTTATCAATTTATTCGTTACCTACTTTTCGATTGTTTAGATTTTATCTTTCAACAGGCTATAAATTATTTGAGCTTTATAGGAAAGTATCCATCTAAATTATTTGTAAACTACGAGTCAGAAGATTTAAGTCAAATTTTCACCACACAACAAAACCAAGCACATGACTAAGTTCTTGTGACTTTTGCAGCATCACATCCAGAGTCACAAAACAAAGGCTTAGTTACATTTTCCTGAATAGAAGTGAGATATTGTCCATATAACCTAAATAAATCTCCATTTGACATACTTCACTTTTATGGAGAGGCAACATGTGATGGGGTGAATAAAATCATGGATGATAAAAGCCTAACTGAAACAGGTGCAAGAGCAATAACCAAACTATCCACCAGCTCTCAGAACCTATGAAAAAGAAGACATGAAGAAGAAAGAGAAAAAGGCAGCAGATACACTAGGTAGCAGATACACTATTTTGAATGTACAAAGACATCAAAGGGGAGCAGAAGTTCACAAGAAAAAAAAATCCATGATTCTTGCCAGCACCTTTATTTTTTTTTCCCTACAGTGAATCTACAATTTGCCATTGCCGTTTCCTGGACCTCCCAGCGATAGAACAACCCCTTGAAGTTCACTCTTGAGATTTGGTTCTGTGTTTGAGAATGAAGGTAATTTAACAACTGAAGTCGATCTTCTAACTTGGGCTAGTTGAAATTCTGTAGCATGCTGCTTTGTTGGTTGCTGAGATTGCCTTAATCCATCAAGACTTGAATGACTTGCACGAGAATTAACTTGACTGACAGCAACATGGTTTGTAAGCGATGAAGGCCTCTGACCAAGATTTACCCCTCTTGACACAAGATAAGGTCCCTTTATGATGAAAATTGATGCACCATAAGGTTGAGATGCTTGTGTACCAGAACCAAGAGAGTGAGCGCACAATGACAGTTTGAAGACTTACCGGGGCAAACAGGACGCCTCTGAAATTCGTTCCATTAACTGTGGCAGTCATTAGATAGCCAGAATCGAATGCGCCGTCAATATTACCCCGAACTTCAGCTCCAATCTGGAGGAAATGATGTTCCAATGGCACAAGTTAATGTACTAAGAGAGATTCAAGAAGTACCTAGTCTTGCTTTTAAATGGCAGATCACAATGCATAAGGTTTATATCCATCTGAGGTATTCAGCTTAAGATTCTGATGTATTCTTTTATCCATCAAATTCTTGCTGGTAGAATTATTATGACTTTTCCTGACAGATGATCTTGCATTAATGATATCAAGGAAGGAATGCAATCCTGGTAAATCAGACATTACGAGTTTGATATCCAAGAACACAAAAAAAAAAAGTGCACTTCAATCATTGGAATGTTAAACAAGAACCAATGTAGATATTAATCAGTATAACAAGACTCCTACTATTGGAGATTGTTAGTTCAACATACCAAGTTATGGAACTGTCCTGTCTCCAGGGATTTATGCTCATCTGCTGGAAAATGCACCTCATGTTTACGCATATTAACAGCTTGTGGATTGTCTGGTTTATACTGATTTGGAAGTTCACGCAAGTCTTGTCTAGTCCGTGGAATGATGATTTTGTGGTTTGGCTGGTTCAAAGGAACATTATTTGACTGCAAACAGATAGAAGTCGCACTATGTTGTTTAAATATTGGCAACACCTGAGGTGCTCTGACTTCAGTGGATTTCTTACTAGGAGTCTGTTCCTGATCAGATTGAGACGGAGATGAACTTTGAGAGAGTGAAATTGAATGCTCTTCAGCATCTGGTTCTGTACCATAAATCTTTAAATTGCTTGTTCTCCTCCTTTTCATGTGGAAAGTATCTTAAACAAAGGATAAAAGTTTCTGTTAGCCATGTTTTTGCATGTCCTTGTAGTCCTGAGTAAATATTATTCCCATGAAAAAAACCTGTATCAATGCAGAAAGACTTCTTCGGCAATGGTTTTAATTCTTCAGCATCCTTCATGACCCAAGTTTCACTGGTGCCCATCAATACTTCTTTTTTCTGCGAAAAATCATAAAGCCCGTTATTTAGCATAGACTACAAAAAAATAAATGAAATTGGAGTAATCAAAATTTTGTAGGAGTCCCCTACCAAATTATTATCTGCTTCTCTAAGAAACCATTTATATTCTTGATTACATTGGTTGCCAGTTCTATACAAAGGCAACTTATATAGTCCATTAGCATGTTCAACTCCAAGCTGCAGGATGAGTAACTCATTGAGCGGACGCTCAGTCCTCACCACAACTGCAGAATTGAATCAGAATGCAGATCAATTACATATCATAAGAATTCGTAATTTGGAGAAGTGTTCATAGAGGATAACATATTTAAAGCATCACCCTCCAAAAACTGTTATTGTGTCCAAATTGGTGACAGCAGCAGTGTGGGAAAATCTCCCTTGTGGTTTTTGGCCACATACGTCCAGCAGACTCCATGAGCAGGAAATGACATCAAGAACCCAAACATCATTGTAGTATTGCTTGTGTGCTACACCACCAATCACGTATACCTGAAAAGCACATGGTCTTCAATATAGTTCTTTATAGAGATGGTGATTTAGCTAGCTTGGAAACAAAAGCTTTCCAATCCAATAGAAACAAAAGATTTACCAGTGAAACAATCTATTAATAGTTTTTCTATTCACAAGCTACCAGTATCAATAAAAGGACTTGCCTTTGTTCCAAAATTCACAGAAGAATGACCTGCTCGAACACCAGGTGAAGGCCCCCGAACATCCATCTGGTAGAACCATGAACGTAACTATTAGTTTATACTCAATTATAGTACAGCCTTTTCAATTTAATTGTTGTACTCAGCTTGACTTTATCTCACACTAGAGCAAGTAAACATCAAGAAGGATGGAATCTGTACCCTAGACCAAGTTAAAGAATCCATATCAAGCACATTGACATCTCCTTGGTATCGATCACCAGAGTCTCCACCGTACAAGATAAGTCTGTTGCCAATGGCAACAGCACTGTGACTATCCCTCGGGACAGGAACATTTCCTCCCACCTCTGGGGAAGTCCAATTCATAGTTTTTATATCTAGAACATACAAGTCATTCAAATAATTTGATTTCCCTTCTCCACTTCCCCCAAAAATCAGTAATTTCTCCTCACCAACAAGTGTAGCTGTGTGGCTTTCACGTGGGGAAGGTGGAATTCCTTTGCATTCAGGACATGTCCACTGTTTAGACCTGAGATCCAATACATGTATATCATTGACTTTCTTTGTCCCGTTTGTGCCCCCAAACACAATCATCTTGCACCCAACTATAACAGCACTGTGGCTGTCTCTTGGTCCCGGCCCCTGTCCCTTGGTCACCAGAATGCTCCAATCCATTGTTTCCAGATTTAGCACAAGAACATCGCTAAAATGCATCCCACCACAACATCCCTAAAACGAGGAAAATACAGAATATTTAGAATGCAGCATAATCATGATGGATGTTTGCAATTGCTTCCTTGACATATAGAGCAGCCTCTAGACCAATTTAAGAACATGTCTCATTTAACTGAACTTAGCAAGTATACACTCCGTAAGACACCAATTTTTCCCATAACCATACAATAAAAATCTCAAATCCCTTTTTGTTGTCAGCAAAATTAATTAGTAACAGAACACTGCTTTAGAAGAAATTGAAAATAAACATCCCGACTCAAAATTTATTCCAAAAGAACTTAATCCTGTCATAGAGGTGACATGAAGTATGGAAGGGCGGGCCATACTTTTATAAGCATAATTGTGCATTAATCAACATAACTTAGTTCAACTTCCTTATCTCAAAGGTAAACTGGTAATTGAACTGAAATAGAACTAGAGCAAAAGTAGTAGCAATTGTAAGAAATCTTTCAATGCCAGTTACATTGGACAAAGAATACCCAAAGCATCAATCTAATGGTAAAAATATACAGTACATGTATACAACAAAACGTGCACATTGATATTTAGACTAAATGGCAGCTTGAAGGGCATGCCTGAGGGTGGTCGGATTAACTTTCAAGAAAACTAAAATTAAGAAACAAAATTAAGTGTGTAAAGCAAAAAGAAACGCAATTATGCATGAAGAGGGCATTACAAGTTACTTACAAGTAATTTGAGAAACCTGAGTTCAAAGTTCTACCAACCAGAGACTACAATACAGCAAACAGAGATGACAAAAGAGGAAAGTATAAAATCGTCGAGGAAAGTGCAGGCACTGCTTACCAAGAAAAAAAGGGACAACAAGGGAAAAAAAAAATAATCTAGTAGACAACGTTAAACGAACAACTAACAGAAAAAACACGACTAATTTAGCATGGCAAATATTGTCAGAAGAATTCAAGAAACAATTAAAGCAAACGAAGGCTACATTCTAGCAGAAAATGCAAAGCCAAGTACTAGTAGACTTTATTAACATAGAAATGAATACCAAATATAGCAAAACTATCACAGGAAATTGAGAAAGTAATGTAATTTGCATTCAGAAATGATACGTACCCCAAAGATATAAACCAAACCATTGGAATAGCAAGCAGAATGCCCCCATCTTTCAGAAGGACAGACACCAATGACCTTTGGATATAACCACATTGCCTTCTTCTTTGTTGAAACTTCACCTCCTAAAGACCCCATTTTCTCTCTTTCTCTGCTTTGATCAGTTTTTAATTCAAACAAGCAAGAAAACTCAAATCCAAACAGCACATGGGGTGGCTTGACAAGATGAAGCTACAAATAATATAGAAGAAGAGAGAAAAAAGAAAAATAGAAATACAATAATACTTCTACTAGTAGTAACAAAGAGTCAAAAGAGGACATGAACAAGCCAAGTGACATATCAACTATCAGTGTCAATAGACATGAAAAGATGGGCGCTTTCAAGTCCAACCAAATCACTGTGGCACCAATAAAAAAAAAAAAAGAACACAAGGACCTTGGGTGACCAGGACACATGCATTTACACTTTCTCTTATCATCACTTGCTTAAAATTTCATCAATACATCTTATTTTTTCTTTTCTTGCTGTTGATATAGCATAGTTGTAATGAACGAAAGAATGCGTGTACTGTAAAAATCAATTTGAAAGAATTGATAAAGTAAAGCTAGTGTTCTGAGAGGGAAAAAAAAGAGAGTAAATGTGATGGGCTGATGATCTTATCCTCGCTTTGTAGTAGTACTAGCTATGTAGTTTGTCAAGTCTATTGTTTGTTTATTAATATTTTCTGCTTTAGGGACCTTTTTCTAACTGAAAATGATGGAGTTTGGGAGCATTGGGTTGTGGGAAATGATGGGGGAGGTGTTTTTGTTTGAGTTTTTTCCCACCACGCTCCACCTTTCTCCTACACATATGAACCGTGTTTCAGAATTGGACCGATCAGTCGGTTCTTTCGGCTCGACCGAAAATCGGTCAGTTAACCGCTCGTAATTACTAACAAGTAAAAAGTTGTTTGAAAATGGGTTATTCTGTTTTTTGTAAATTTCTTTTACCTTTTTCTATAGATCTGTCTACTCTTTTTTGTAATTTTAATACTTTGTGCACATTATATGTATAAATTGACATTACACATTTATATGATGTAAGATTGGTGTTTTAGTTAGATTTTCAATATATTTAAACATCTAGAAGAAATCAAAGAGATCAATTGATCCAACCAATCGAATTGGTCAATCTGACAATGCTATCAACTCACTAATTCACTAGCCGAGATGGGTTTAAAAACTTTGCGGAAAAAGAAATCGATATCTAATTAATTTTATATTGAGATAGTTTCGTTAAACGCAAAAAAAATATTAGATTGCTTAAAAAAACACATTTCATTGAGATGTGTAATTTTAAGTTTCGAATAAAGCGATTCTAAAATAAGTGGACAAGAATATGATTATAGCATAGTAATATAACCAACCATTATACTGTAAATCTTTGTGATTGAAGATTCGTTTAGAATCAGTAGTTGTGATTATTCCTATAATCATATCACTTTTCACTAGGTTTAAAGATTATAATTAAATGAAAATAATAATGTGATACAATTCCAACCACAGATGATGATCCTTTGGTCAGTCCTATCTACAAAAGCTTTTTCAGCCTTCCAATTTAGTAGGGTATCCCTGTGTATAGCATTAATTTAGATTCGGGTCTCAAGTTGCTCTGGTGTTTCTATTGTGTAATATTAGAATATTTGGCTCTCCATTTGGACATATGATTTCGTTAATAGTACTCCTATTGCATATGCACACGTTAAAATATCAAAAGAAAAAGTAAGGCAGAAATATTCTCTTAAATCGCATATATTTTCTTGTTAAAGCATAACACTTTTTTTTTTTTTTTTGACAAATAAGTGGCATAAGATATCTTTTATTGTGTGTTCTGAATGCGCACAATAAAAGAATGCAATTACATGTTACAAAAACACGAAAAACCATACGTGTTGAAATTAAAACATTATGGTACGAAAAATATTTGAAAAATGTACAGAGCAAAAAGTCAGTTATATTAACGTTGAAATAACCAAGGACTATATTAAGGAGCTGTTTCGATAGCACATTTTTTAAACACTTTTGAAAAAAAAATGTTTCTTTTAACACTGTTTTTAAGTACTCAGTAATAGTAAGATATATTTCATGAGTTCTACTTTCCATGTGAGATAATCTTGGGATTGATGGATGGAAATTTTATGCATCGAGCCAACCCAATTTTCTAGGTGGTCTAGAGATGTGCATCTTGAAATATGTCTCTTCTCAAGGTCTTTGGTGGGACTATATGCTTTTGTGTAATGAGAATTCTTTTGAGTTTTGGGAACTGAAAAATCACTGTTTCATATTACTTATTTTTTGAAATAAAGCGTTGTTTTCTTTAAAAAGCTTGGAAGTTTTCGTCCACTAGTTCTTTAAGGTACTTCTTTGCTGGGTAACAACAGATTTTACTCAATTTTCTCCATTTCCATTTTACTAATGAGTTAAGAACGTGGTATTTCTTGATTTTTCACAATCGTATGGGATGTTTCATATAACATAAGAAAAACTACTAGTGCAATTCATTTGTGTGGCAATTCCTGAACATTAATTTTGCTTGTAAAGTAACTAATTCTTGTCATTTGTGGTTTGGTGCACAATTTTAAGCTTATATAGAACGTTATATAGAGTGATAGATTAAAAAAATTAAGGCTTCAACTAAAAGATCCATAACAAATGTTAATCAAGCTCAGATTAATGCCTGTTCCTAATACAGATACTGTAATAAGTGAAACTCAAACTGTATTTGGAGGATTCCAAATTCCAAAGTATCGTCATTAATCATCTGTAAACAACAATTATAAACATCATACCCAAAAAAAAAAAAAAACCCCTTTTAGAATGTTACAATATCGAGCAAAAAACTTTTACAAGAAAAAGTTAGTCAAGGACAACCTTGTTCATTCAACAAATTGATTACTAAAACTTGGATTCCCATTGTCAAAAAAAAAAAAACTTGTATTCCCTTATCTAGTAGTTCTTTCTTCTTTACAAGAGTAAAAAATAGGTTCAGGGAATGTCAAAAATTTGCATAGCATATCCATTGATGAACTCAATATTCATGGTTCCATTAATTTCAAAAACCAACCTATAAAATTCCATACCGACTAAAATACTCGTAAAAATATATCCCTATCTAAGTGCATTTGCTCTTTTTTTTTTTTTGAAAATATCTTGAATCTAATATATTGTTATAGGGTTGGTTCAGGTCCGTTCTTAGGTCATATTCAATCTGTCCCTTACCTTTGCCATAAGATGAACCTTAACAAATTTTCAAACTTGCTAGGAGTTAATACCACAAGGAGGGGTGAGGAGATTAAAAAGGAAGTGCACTAAGAAATTCCATTATGCCTTTTGTGCTATATGATGAAACTTCAGTTCATATATGAATAGATATGTTTATTAATTAAGATAACCTGTTTTCTAAAATAATAATTTAAAATACTTTTTAGCTCACATGTATCATATTTCAAAATTATTACAATAATATCTTTCGTATAATACAAAAACAAAAAAGAAGTAAAATTGAAGAAAACCATTGATCAACTTGTTGACTACATACGAGAGCCTATGGAATCTCTACTATCAGACTCCATAGAAGACATCATGTACAGCAATGAGCAGGACATGCACAATACTATATCAATTGAGTTGAAGAATGGAGGCGACAAACACGGGAGAGGATAGGCTTAGGAGGCAGCATTGGGATGGCGGTAGTGCATTTCATTGCATTGATTCACGTGAATGAATTTCTTCTGACTGACGACTGCCTGACTGACTGCCTTCCTTTGTAACTTGAAACTTTGCTTTCTTTCTTTTCTTTTCTTTTACTTTTGTTTGACAGACAAGAAATGAAATGATAGGAAACGAAAAGAAATGAAAATTGTGAAAGACATCTATCTAATCAAAGAGGAAGCCAACAAATTGATTGCAATGGCCGATTCTTAGCTACTCCCTTAATATAATACTACTAGCAAGTGGGGTGTGTTTGTGCCATCGAGCCTATGCAGATTTTATAATCGTGTAATAATTCAGTAGCCATTGACACCCTCCAACAACAGTAATGCTCACGTATTTGCATCACAAACAAACTTAATTGACTACAGATTGGAATTTTTAAGGTTACAGCCGCTGGGCTAATGGACTAGTGGTCAGGGTCTTCCTTGCTGCACGTATAGAGACAAAATCTCACTTGCAATAGTTAAGAATGATTTAAGTAAAGAGAAAGTAAGCAGTGTTTGGAGAGCTAGATATTCAATTGTGTATAACAAATAATATGAAATTTCACTCAGTATATCATAGAGAGTCTTATCTCACTTGTGTGAAACAAGTCATATTTGCAATAAAATTATGATTGTTCAAAAAAGAATTGGATCAAATTTTTGCTTAACTTTTAAAACAATAATATTGAACTTCTTCGAAAAACGCGTACATGTACACTTGTGAAAAAAAATGATTAGAGAGCAATTTTTTTGGTCAAATAGCTAATGTCGAATTACATATGCTTATAAATTTAAAATAAAGCTATTAAAACTATGAATTTAAACATTAATGTTGTACACATCATTAATTATAAAACAAATTTTATACTTTGTGAAAAGGAATTATACTACTCTTTCTGTCCCATAAAGATAGGCTGATTTTTTTTTTTATATCCATCACAAATTATAAGTCTTTTTTTTTAAGAGTAGTTAGCTTGTTATTTTGCTAATATACATATTATTAATGCATATTGAAAAACTAAAATACTCTAAGTTTCAAGAATAATATAATATTATGTGTCTTTTATTTTAAATGAATAATCTAATATTAGAAAAGGGTAACTGAGGAAAGTATGAACAAAAAATAATTACTATAATTATATTAACTAAATTTTTTTAAAGTGTATAAAAAAGAAATAATGTTTATGGGACAGAAGAAATAGAAACCAGATCTATGACAAACCATGACGAAATGACACAGAAACCATATTGCAATAGCATCGCATGTGGCAATGCTGTTGTTGTAATCGTTCAATGGAAGGAAGCATCGTACGTAATTTGAAGTGTGTTGGATCATAAATGATGTCCTGGTGGGACTTGGGGCCAGTGACATTGGTAAGTTCTCCTTTATTTTCTTGGAATCTTTCCTCAGGCATACAACAGCGTGACGGGTACGTCCATTGTTGAGACTCAATTCCAGACCCAATAATAATAGCATAGTGTTATGTACCAATGAAATTGCCCGCAAATCCACCATTCTCAGAGCAAATTTAGTCAAGATTTGAGATGCCTATGGGCATGTGAAATGGCAAAAAGCATGGAAGAAATCAATTTCCATCCTCGAAAACATCAGATTCTTCTCCCAACTAACACTAATGAATATGAATTGAGCCTAACAATTGTCTGTGACAAAATGATGATCGACTACATATAGAAAAAAACTTGTAAATTTTTTAGCTAATTGACACTTTGGTTTTCTACTGCGCTTTGGACTCGGTGGAACCGAAGAAATTGTCTTGAATTCGTGCATGCCAACAAAAGTTGGAGTATGCTCTACGTCTTTCATGTAATGCTATTACTACTATTCAAATATTCATTGCTTGTATTACAAAAAATCTCAAACAGTATCTTCACGAGCCAATGAGCCGGTAAAAGGTAACAGTATAACATGAAGGGTTAACTTTTTTTTCCAGCATTTCCTGCCCCAAACGTGATATTCTGTCAATGAGAAATTCCTTGTTTCGTTTTGGGAGAACCTCTGGGACATATTTAGTACTGCTTGAGCTGTCTTTCTAACTTTGTAGACTGCATCAAACGAGAAAAAGAACAACAAAAAATAAAAAAGGAGATTCATGCAAACATATATTTTTTAAGTGTAAAAGAATTTTCACATAAAAAACGCTTGTGCAATTGATCTCACAATCTCGCATCTAACTAGAATCCTAAATCATATAGATTTGAACCTGTTCGGATGAAAATTTTCTTAGACCGACATGCACACAAATTGTTCTTTTGACCACACGTGTCTGTGACTGTTTGCTTGTTGATGACACGCTGCTGGATTTTATTTTTACCTCCTTTAGAAGTGAAGTTTTGACAGTGGTAGAAATGAATGCAATGCAATGCACCTCATGCAGACGCCGGAGGACCCATGCAAAATGCTGTCAAGATTTCTCGGCAGAGAAAATAGAAGTTTCACCTTGGAACAAGTGCGTGTTATAACTGTTAAATCATGTGGCAGAATGAGAAGATGATGAAATACTAGTCCTTACTAACAAACATGGACCGTCGCAGGAAGTGCAGTGCAGGCTGTGTGCGAACTGCCAGCTAAAAATGTTGTAGCAGTTTTGTTTCAGCACCAGTAATTGTACTGTATTGGGCCAAATTGGCTTTGGCTAGTTTCAAAATTTAAGAGAAGAATTGACAAAACCTTTTGATGTTTGTCATATTTAATAGTAGTGATTTGATGCTGTCTTTCATGGCTTCAAGGGCTCTACTTTTAGCTCGAATATAACGCCATCAAGTACTCAATCAACCATTAAATGAGTCTGCTATAGTTGTATTACTGCTTCTTACATCTTCCTCTGCCACAATGCACAGTAGAAAGCGATTTGAGATTAATATTCCGTCCCAGAACGTTGCAAAATTTACAGTGAGGCCGACAGCTTGATGCTTCATCATGGTCCAATTATTAGTCCCTTGGCTTCTTTTAGCAAGGTGTATCAGAGAACGAGAAGCACTTGAAATAACATTGAGTTTGGAATTTGGATCATCTATAATGAAAAATAATGTGCTGTGTGTGTCAAATTTCTTTCATCCGAAGACCTATTGCTGCTTAAACAGGTATTTGCTTACATCTGCATCAAACTTGTAAATATCTGAAAGTAGTTCATTAGTAATTGCAGTAGATTCCTCATCTGGTGAGGAGTTGCAAAGTTACAGGCCTTTCAAAGATGTTAAGTTGTTGCAGATAGATGCCAAGGAATTTCATCATATCTAAAGGAAAAGCATAGAAGCAGCATTGCCCATATTTTCACATCAGATCAAAATATCAATCTACTTTAGAAAAGGTGATATAAAAGAATATTTTGCCATCAATACTATTGATATAGACATCTCAGAGCAGGTCCCATAATTTTACAAGAAGAATATGAGTTCAGGCAATGCTTAGGATATATTCCTTGGTTCTCTGTTTTGGAAAAATCAATCATCAAGTGCAAAAGAAGACATCTTTGTGCCTTCTTGATGTGGATTGGAAAGAGGAGCTGAACCAAAAGAGCATATGACTTTAAGCAGAAATCAGGTGTTATACAACTTCGAGGATTTGGATTCGCAGGTGAAACTGGAGGATCCTCCATTGGAAAATAAACTTCTAAGATCAATTCCACTTCAGTTTATCTTGTAGAAGTGCCTTGAACAAGCTTACAGATAGGCAGTATTCTAAGGGGAATACTAAATTTTCATAAGTTGAAAACATGTCCCAGCTAGATTGGTGAAAAACCAATCTAACAGAAGAATCAGACAAAGACCTGAGCCCCTGTTGCTAGGCCAACTCCTATTTCAAATGGGTTTCCTTCTCAATGCCTCAATCAGGTTTCTCACACTGAAAATGGTCAACTACAAGATTATCCATGTTCCATCATTGCTAAATTTAAACTCAATAAACTTGCTCATTTAGCTTCAGAACTAACAGGCAGACATGCCTTTACTGAGCCAAGTTCCGACTGAGCTGTAAAAGCTTTAACAAGAGTGCTAAAATGTTGTTCAACCTAAACGGATTCATTGCACATGTACTCATTTTAGAAGTTTTTATATAAAAGCAAACAAGGCACAAGCCGAGCAACCAAGTTGATTTACAATCTAAAAGCTATCACTGAAACCTATGCTCCACAAAATACTCATAGGAACACCAAAAGAATAGCATGAGGAGATATTGCTCACTTAGCATCATCAGCTATCACATTCAATGGATCCCACAGAAAATGATATCATGGATTAGTTATCAGCATTATCGTGAATGGAACAATATCCGATTCATGAATATTAACAAAATATTTAGGTTCATGTACAACCTGATCATCTTCATGGATAAGTTTTCTTCTTAGAATGGGGAAAAAGTGATATAAATGGTTGAATGTCAAGTTGAGTTGAGTACAAAAATAGATCATCAACTCTAGACGGACAATGTACTACTTTTGGAAATGGTTACTCTTCCACAGGTAGAGATGAGGCTTTAGTCACCATGTTCAACCAAAAGAATTTTTGAAGGTATACCTTGTGTGAGCTCTAATACAGATTCCATCACACAATATACCGTGTGTGAGGTTGGATTTCAGGCAACAAACAATTATTATACCTGTATCTGTTGCATATGAGAAAAGTTACACATCAATTACAAGATGGCATTGCAAGTTATCCAACCTAAAACCTTTTTTTTTTTTTTTGTGCGAGTATGCAAGCGCGCGCGCGCATGTGTGTGTGTGTGTGTGTGAGAGAGAGAGAGAGAGAGAGAGAGAGAGAGTAGTTGCACTAATAAGGTGGGAGAGAGAAATTTTCAAGCAGTGATGTCAAGCAGCAGTAAAGCCACGTATGTTTCAGGTTGGGCACTTGCCACACATATTCGAAAGACTTTTAAAATGGCATCGAAACATGTAATTTTTTCCAAACTGAGCCCCCAAATTTGAAAGTCTCTACTACTTTAAAAATCATTGAAAAAGAGTGTAGACTCGAGTTTTATGCAATATAAGTTTGACAATTAGTCAAACTATAGCAGGAGAAAAATGTCCAGAATTAAAGTAAATGGTTCAAACTATAGTAGGAGATAAATGTCTAGAATTAAAGTAAATGGATGCTGGGGAAAATAAAAACGAGTCAAAACTCTACTCCTGGGTCAAGTAACCTTCAAAACTATTGTCAATTTTCTTTATTCAACTTCTGAAAACACATGGTTTGATCAGCAACAAATGTATTATAGGCAATGATTAGTTAATTGTCAAATTAACTGTTCAAGAGTTCATAAAGATGATCTGAAGTGTGAATAATGAAAAGGATAGGAACCTACAAGGGAATAAAAGCATGTTGTCAGAAAATTATAACAATGTGTTGACACTTACATTTGGCACCAAAACTGTAGTTCAAATGAAAGTAGCCTCCTTTGTGTATGAGTAGGATTTACCAACCATTCACAAAATAACCATGCTGCCCCAAACGCTGAGAAAAGTGACATTGTTGCTGGCAACCCAACATGTGAAGCATCATTTGCAATTATAGCTACCCCTAACATTACAGACACTGCCAAACTTGCAACAGAAACCTCTGTTGTCCCAATAAGATTTGCTTTGGATTCTGGAATTCCGGTTTGTAGAATTTGTTGGCCAACAACATCATAGGATCTATGACCCAATCTCGATAGTATCTGTACAGTGAAGGTACATAGTTAATCAAAATGTTGAACAAACACCGATTGATGAAAAGAAATCACATCCAATTCGACAGAGATATTAAAAGATAAGTAAGGACATTATCTGGGCAAGCAAACTTGCAATTAGAAACATGTATAGTGCCCAATGACATAGTTATAGAGTGAAACGTGTATGTTGCCCAATGACATACGTCATTATAGAGTGAAACTAACATAAACTCACAATCACAAGTAACAAGAACAGAAGTGGAGTCATTGAAACATAGATCCAGTCCAATAAACAGTGAGAGCTACAGTAAGAGAAGCCTGAAATATAAGTCCAGCAGTTCCAGCCTGGTAGAAGTTCGAGAAACTTAGGCCTGGAATTTGAAGAAACTACTAAAGACAAACAAGAGCATAGCATCTTTGCAAAGCAAACCTTCAAAATGGCAAGTCGCTTGACCAGGCTTGCTGAAACAAAAGTTGCTGCTACACCTATAAAAGCTCATAATCCGCTGAAGCCTCCAATGTTAGATGGATTCAAACCTAATACAATTTCAAGAATACGCATATTTATAGCAATTGCAAATATCCGGTCTAGATATTGAATAAGAAAAGGACATAGCATTGTGAAAGAGACACAAAAGCTACTCATATGTCAGATGTACTCTAGCTGTGCAAGACATTATAACCCCATGATTGAAGTCCAGAAGATATCTTTCTGCGTTAAGAATGCTGTAATCAAAGTAGTACATATGCTAGGCTTGCTGGAAGAACAGGTTACTGCAAGTATTCAGCTAACCTGTGCTTGATAGCTTGCAAATTCATTTCCACTGATAACAAGAAACAGTAGACTCGACACACCTAGTAAGACTCAGTCCACAAATCACAGGTCCCTACTTTCAGAACAACATACATTAGCACTGCTTACCTATATTCTCATCGTCTGGTAGAGATTCAATACTGGATTTTTGGCAACAAGTTGGAGATTTAGTGCGTTCAAGAACAACAGCAGATAGTTTGCTGGTTAACCACGTAAGGAATACCTAGATTGGACAGGAAGAATATCAATAGACTAGCACCAACACAAAACAGAAGCATAAGTAATGAAGCCAAGTAAAATCATGCTGTAACCAGAAGAGCAGATATAATCAAACCAGCAGCAAGCATTAAGTCACCAGAGGATATTTGGACAGAAGAATACCCTGAAGCTCCTGCAATCTGCAATTTTGTAAAACCATAAAGTTTATCAGACACCAATTCCTTTAAACATTTGAATTAATCACAAACCAACCAAACTGATTCTCCACATAGTTAATATTTAGGGGCACTCATTTAATTTGAGTTCTTGCATATGTTTCTTACATGTAGCAGAAGTAAGATGCTAATAATAGTTGAAAAAGAAAATTACCAGTAACCAAAAAAAAAAAAAAAAAAAAAAAAGCGAGTAAGAATAGTGATGATTAGATCTAAGTTAAGGGGAAAAGAAGGCTTTCTAGAATAAATTCATAACACATAAAACAATAAGCCTCACAAAGGAGATAAATTTGGCTATTAATAGCATTAGCTTGTGCAAGAGCAATTAGTCGATTAGTTCTGGCTAACTGGAAAACCAAAGTCCCAATCAAGACATTGCACGAACACTTAACTGGAGTTAAAAAGGAGAACTCACCATGCAACAGAACACTAAGAAAGAGTGGAGTTAGTGTTAAACACAGAGGATTTTGAGAAATTGAACTTGTGTTCCTCTCATTATGAAATTAGGCCTATATTTATAGGCTTAGTACAAGACGAATTTAGACAACTGTTACAATGAACCTAGACTAGTTTTACAATAAGAAAATCTCTAATTATGCTAATTGACTAATTGATAGACTATAGATATACATTAACATATTTAATTAACTATCTAACTAGGAAAGCACATAAAATACATTAATTATATTAACAAATAAGTTAACTAAATTAAGATGATTGATTGACAGCTAAATCAAGGGGATTGGTTGATAGTTAAATCAAGGGGATTGATTGATAGCTAGATCAGGGCGATTGATTGACAATTGAATCTTCTGACATCCCCCCTCAAATTGATGCTGGTAAAAGTTTACAAGCATCAATTTGCCAACCAAAAAACTGTGACGTTGACGTGTCATGGATTTGGTAAAGATATCGGCAAGCTGTAGATTGGTACCAATGTGAGGCAAAGTAATAACATGATGGTCATAGGCTGCTCGGATTCGTGGTAGACGGGATTGGCAGCAATTTGAATAGCACTAGTGTTGTCAGCATGCAATGGAGTTGGTTGAAGTTGCGGAAAACCAAGTTCAGTGAGAAGACCACGTAACCAAATAATCTCATAACAGGCAGCAGACATGGCACGATATTCTGCCTCAGTGGATGACTTGGATACATAGTTTTGTTTCTTGCATTTCCAAGAGATAAGAGCATTACCAAGAAACATACACCAACCAGTAGTGGATTTCCTTGTGTCCGGGCAACCAGCCCAGTCTGCATCACTGTAGGCTTGTAGTTGAGGCAAAGAATCAATAGGAAAAAATAGGCCACGATTAGGCGTGCCAAGAAGATATCGGATGATGCGTCGGACAGCAAAGAGGTGAAGATGTCGAGGAGATTGCATAAACTTACTAACAGTGTGAACAGCATAAGAGATGTCTGGTCGAGTAATGGTGAGATAGATAAGACTACCAACCAACTTACAATATAAAGTAGGATCCTTGAAGAGCTCCCCTTCATCTCGTCGATATTTCACATTGACTTCCATTGGAGTGTCAACAGAAGCACTGCCCGCAAGTCCGGCCAACTGAACTAGATCTTGAGTATACTTGTGTTGATTCAAGAAAATACCTTGGGGACGATGATGAACTTCCAAACCCAAGAAATAGTTAAGTTGGACAAGGTCTTTCATATGGAAAGTGGTGTGCAACATTTTTTGAAGATTAGATAAAGCCTCTGAATCAGAACCAGTGATGACAATGTCATCCACATACACAAGAAGAACAACTATACCTTTGGATGTTCGTTGGAGAAACATAGAAGAGTCATATTGGCTCTGGGTAAAGGAAAAACCAAGAAGAGTGGATTTAAACTTTTCAAACCACACGCGTGGTGCCTGCTTCAAGCCATATAAGGAGCGTTTTAGTTTGCAAACATCATTAGGAGAAGAAGTAGGCATACCAGATGGAAGTTTGATGTAGACTTCTTCTTTGAGATCACCATGTAGAAACGCGTTTTTAACATCCATTTGAAGTAAGGACCATGATTGAGATGCTGCAAGTGCTAGGATAGTTCGCACTGTGGTCATTTTAGCAACCGGTGCAAATGTCTCTTCATAGTCGAGACCATACTCTTGTTTATTCCCAAGAACCACTAACCGAGCCTTGTAACGGTCTATGGAACCATCAGAATGAAGTTTGACAGAAAACACAAATTTGCTGCCAAGTGGCTTGATAGATGAAGGTTGTGGTACAACATCCCAGGTTTGGTTTTCTTCAAGAGCAAGAAGTTCTGTTTCAATAGCCTAACGCCAACACTCATGTTCCATTGCCTGTTTATAAGATGAAGGGATAGGAATAGAAGACAAAGTGGCTGTCAAAGAGACAGGATTAGAAAAGCCATACCTTTCTGGTGATTTACTGACTCGAGTACTACGTCTGGGAATGTCAGATTCAGGTAGTGCGAGAGGATCCGTAGCAAGGGAAGGAGCTTGAGGGGGCGCAGAAGAAGTAGAAGGCTGATTGATCATGGCTTTGGAACGTCTTTGATATACCAAAAATGGTTTAGAAGTTTCTTGATCTGCAATAGGATTAGGAAATAGAGGCAACATAGAAAATGAAGGAGAAAGAGAGTCCTGATGATCGGAAAAAAAACACTGATTTTCAAAAAAGATTACATTTCTAGAAATGCGAACACAACGCAAATTAGGATCATAACAGCAAAACCCTTTGTGATGTACTGAATATCCTAGAAAAGCACATTTAACTGATTGAGTTGTGAATTTTGTGCGTTCTTGTGCAGAAAAATGAACATAACATACACAACCAAAAGTACGAAAATCAGAATAATTAGGGGGATGACCAAATAACTTATGGAAAGGAGAAACATGATTCAATGAAGGAGAAGGTAACCTATTAATGAGATGGACAGCAGTGAAAACAGCTTCACACCAAAATCGAGTAGGCACTGAGGATTCTAATAAAAGAGTTCGAGCAACATCAAGGAGGTGGCCATTTTTTCTTTCGGCTACTCCATTTTGTTGTGGGGTTTGAGGACATGATCTTTGAGAGATTATTCCATTAGCCTGCATGAAATCTTGAAGCAAATGAGACATATATTCTCCCCCCATTGTCCGAGACGTAAAACCTTAATTTTGGCTGAAAATTGTGTTTGGACATATGCATGAAAAAGTTTAAATGCAGAAAGTACTTCATCTTTAGAATGCAAGAAATAAATTCAAGTGAAACGACTATAGTCATCAATAAAAGTGACAAAGTACTTGTAATTAGCATGAGATGTAATTGGTGCCATACCCCACAAATCACTATGTATCATTTCGAAAGGTTGAACAAGACTAGGCATGTGAGTAGAAAATGGCAAAATTTTACTCTTACCAAGTTTACAAGAATCACAATCAAATTGGACATCATTAATAGAAACATGCTTTTTATTCCCGAGTAAGTGAGAATTTAGCAAATCATGGAGTACATTAGAGTTTGGATGTCCAAGACGTTTGTGCCACACTCGATAATCAACATGTGCGAGATTACAAGTGACAAAAGGAATTGAAAGACAAGGTGAGGAAGGAAATTGGAGAGGAAAAACACGTTCTACTTTAGGCCCCCTTGTGATCATCTTCCCTGACTATTGATCCTGCACAACACAACCAAATTTAGAAAATTCTACTCTACAATTATTGTCAACCAACTGGCCAACTGAAACAAGGTTAGTGGCAAGGCTTGGAGAGACATAAACATTAGTCAAAGAAGGAGATATATCACCAGTGGCTGTAATGGGTAACAAATTGCCATCAGCAGTATGAATTTCAAGGTTTCCAGAATATTTCTTGACATTGGTAAGGTTTTGAGCATTATTTGTCATGTGATTGGATGCCCCGGAATCACAAAACCAAGTGGATGAAGTAGACAAGAGTTTACCTGAGAGTCCTAAGGTAGAGAATGCAGAGAGAATCATTTGTTGTACCATCTCAGGTGTTAAAGTTTGAGCAGGAGTAGGAATATTTTGTGTTGACGGTGCTATATCCGCGGAACCACCATTACTAGAAGAGCCAACCGAGGTAATAAATGATGTTTCAGATTTCTTGGGAGGTCGGATTGGGCATTCGTTGATAATATGACCATCTCTTTTGCAATAGTTGCAAAATATTTTGGGACAATTCGAAGCATAATGACCAAATCCTTTGCAACAAAAACATTGAACAGCCCTTGTGTCCTTACCTCTTGGCTTCCCTTGTGCTGCATAAGCCATTGGAACTGATGTGGATCTTCGTTGTTCAATGGCTGCTTGATGTGAAAATTCGTTGTTCTTCTTGTAGTAGATCATTGAGACATATATCTAAGGAGGGAACAGGATCTCGATTCATAAGATTGGATCTGGTACCCTCAAATTCAGATCTTAATTTCATGAGAAATTGATCACTTTTTGCAATTTCATGAACAGATTGAACAGCATCAAGACCTTCTGATGGTAAGGTAGCATAGATTATATCAGTGTATTCGGCCCAAAAATTCATAAAGCTAGAGTAAAAATTCAGAAATAGAGAGATTATCCTGATGAATCATGGATAATTCATGTTCAAGCTGGAATCTACGAGCTGCGTTTTGCTGGCTATAGATTCTCTTTAGGTAATTCCACATCTCGGTAGCCGTCTTGGAGGGTCGGAGATTCAAAACAATGTTAGGTTCTACAGATCCCAGAATCCATGCCATGATTTGTGCATCCGCGACCTCCCACTTGGCAATATTCATCCGTACCTTGCTTAGGAACAAGTTTGCTACCATCAACATGACCCCATAGATTTCTTCCTTTGACATATATCCTGAAGTGAAATGCCCAGACTGAGTAATTTTTGCCATTAAAACGAATCAAGGACTCCTTGTCTGAAGACATGAGGATACGAACGAACTAAGAGGAAAGAACTGGACTTTGACTATGTAAAGCGGTTGCTAGAGAACTAGGAACAGAAAGCTGGAAAAAATCTGAACTATGATTATGTAGAGATCAAGGGCTCTGATACCATGTTAAACACAGAGAATTTTGAGAAATTGAACTTGTGTACCTCTCATTATGAAATTAAGGCCTATATTTATAGGCTTAGTACAAGACGAATTTAGACAACTGTTACAATGAACCTAGACTAGTTTTACAATAAGAAAATCTCTAATTATGCTAATTGACTAATTGATAGACTACAGATATACATTAACATATTTAATTAACTATCTAACTAGGAAAGCACATAAAATACATTA
>CM045558.1:22083934-22115526 GCA_024721245.1 Mitragyna speciosa
TTCCAATTTGCTGGTTTTCCATGCAACTTCAGCAGGTTTCACGTGTGTGCTTTGGTTTGTTGCAATGGTCACACCAAACACGGGTTTTTCCTCCAATTTTCCCTGAATCATTCGGCCAGCATGAGCTTCTACAGCAAGGGCAGAATTTTCCACTATTTTGTCGGGTTTTTCTTCCCTAACATCACAAGTCTGCGGCTTTCTTCCCTTCGAACTTCAGAAAATAACTTCTCCAATGGAGGGCAGTGGTTGCCTACAAATAATCCTGCCCCTAACTTCATCAACTCAACATTTAGTCCAATAAGGAACTTAAATATACGATTGTCTCTACCTTTTTCGTATAGTGGCGGTAATACCTCCGGTGATTTCCACTCATAATCATCACTAAACTGGTCTAAATCTTGCCACAGGCGTTTCAAAATATTAAAGTATTTGTAACACTTTCCTCACCTTGAGCGGATTTCTCCAAGTTTTAGGTGTCACTCAACACTTGGGATTGATTACCCAAGTCTGAGTACATGAGATTAATATTGTCCCACAGCTCCTTGGCAGTGTGGTAGCACATATAGTTGGAGCTTATTTCCTCCTCCATGGAATTCACCAACCAAGTCATCACCATAGAATTTTCAGCATCCCAAGTGAAGTAATCTGGATCCTCGAGGGCAGGTTCTTTCTTTTGTCCTGTCAAGTAGCCAATTTTCCCTCTCCCACGGATATACATCCGCACTGATTGAGACCAGCGTAGGAAATTTTCTCCATTCAGTCGGATGGTTGTAATCTGGACTGAATGGGAATCTGAAGTAGGTAGATGGGGGGGTATTGGTTTTTTTAATGGAGCTATGAAATTCATATGAGTTTGGCTGAAATTATGATCCAGAATCAGACATGGTGAAAGAAGATGAAGGGTGTATAGATGGCTAGAGTTAGATCTTTTGTCTAATGCTCTGATACCATGTGGAAAAAATATTCAACCTTGTTTATTTCTTCTAATTAGATTACATATATATAGGAATACAAAGGGGTCTATAGTAGGAAAGGATCCTATCAAATCAAAAATCAAATCTCCTATCTTATCCTAAATCAAATCTATTATCTTATCTATAAATCAAATATCTTATCTTATCTACAAATCAAATCTTTCCATTTATCTACAAATCTGTTTGAAACTAATTTGCTCCTAATTAGGAGCCATTGATCTCTCCTTCTCAACATAGGAGCCATTGATCTCTCCTTCTCAACAGTACATGTTAGTTGAAGTTTCCATAACCTATCTGCTGCATTTCTTCAATGTCTGACTATGCATAACTTTTACATTAGTTTGTTCAAATTGATGAATGGGACCCATTTCGGTAACAGGTAGTCAATGACGGAGATATGAATTCTATGGCGAGAATTAGGGGTAAATTCATGGCCTACCTTTGCACTTATTGGTCCAAATGGAAAGCTCCTTGCACAGTTAGCTGGTGAAGGTCGCCGAAGGGTACTTAGTCTTCTCAATCTTCACTAGCAATTTCCTTATCTCGTTTTTCTTTTCAATTCACATCTGTTGGGACCAGAGTATTTTTTACCTAGATTAAATACACTGACCCAAGTTCAGCTCAAGAATAAGATGGCTGCCATTGATTGATAGTGTTTGGATATCACTGTAGCGTATTCTTTCTTTCTTATTTACGTAGTCAGTAATTCAGGGAATCTGTTTGTCAACAGTTATCCCTTTTTCTTACATGTTCTTTTCTGGCTTCCTTCTGTGGATCATTGCTTTTGTGCCATAAGTATAACTGGACCTTAACAAGGGGAACAATCATTTACAGTTGATATGAATGTCAACGTGTAATTTATTTACTTAAGAATGTGATCATGAAGTTAAACAGGAACTAAAATGTTTGACTTTTCTTTCTTCCTAAGGATCTTGATGATTTGATTGAGGCAGCTCTTCTATTTTATGGTGAAAAAGAAGATCTTGGATAGCTCACCTATTCCTTTGAGACTGGAGAAAGATAATGATCCTCGTTTATTTACATCACCATTGAAGTTTCCTGGCAAGCTGGAAGTTGATATCCTGAACAACCGGCTATTCATTTCAGATAGCAATCATAACCGAATAGTAGGTTCTTTCTCTTTATACCACTTTGTTTTGCATGCATTCATCAATAGGCAACATCCCTTTGCCTTCATCAAACAATTAATAAATAATAGAAGAAAATTTATGTACCAGCTATTTAACATATCACTTTTTTGAGGCCAAATCCTCTACCTCATCTGGCAATCCATCCCCCCCCTCCCCCCCCCCCCCCCCCCCCCCCCCAAAAAAAAAAACCCAAAAAAAAAAATCCAAAAAACACAAAAAACAAAAACCTTTTCTGAATGTCAGAGATGAAAAAAATAGACTCAATGAGAGAAGGCAGTTTCCATAAAAAATTGTTGTTGTATGAAACAGCAAGTTGAAAAGTAAAATGAAGGATAAAGCTTTGACAGAAAGCATAAGCATCTCTGACTGTGAACCTGGTTTGTTTGGTATAGATTGGATTAGATGAGATATGATTTAAATTCAAACTAATTCTTTCGTTCATTGTTGCAGAACTTCTGTTAGATTACATAATCCTACTTGAGTTTTAGTATGAATTTGTCCCACCCCAACAGTTGGCTACTGAAAATTATGGCCTATCAAATTTTAACTTGTAAACTTTGATAAATTGATGCTTGCACCCTTCAGCTAAGTGATTAGCTCTTAAATGAACATTTCAAACCTAAACTTGGAAGGTATATCTTATTTCATGTTCTAAGATGTGTTTGTTTTAATATTCGATGGGGTTATAATTAAGCAAAATGAGTGAAAAGTGCACTTAGGATGATGAATTAATGAAGAGGGCGATTTTTGAGCTATTTATTGTAAAGGGCATTTGTACTAATATTTGTACAGAATATGCTGATTAATGTATGCAAAAAAGTGTAGATGTCATGCAAAGTCAGTACAAAATGTCCTTTATAATAAGTAGCTCAAATTTATGGTCTCTTTAACAATAATACTCCTTGTGTTTCCTTTTCACCAGTTTTCCCTCATAATCAATTGTCCAGGATTTTGATCGTCTTGTATACATTTTTAACTCTTTTCTGTGCAATACCCTTATCCTATCAGTCAGAGATGGCCTTAATGAGCTGTATAATTCGTAACGAAATCATGAAGGCTGAAGAGTTTAGAGAGTTGTTCTACAAATGTTTAGATGGTAAAATACAACTCCAAAACTGCTAAATTCTGTATCCAATGTAGTTTACACAAGCATGAGCATTTTGTTCCCTGAGATAACCTCTACCAAGTATCGTTCTGAGGATCAGCTGGTATATTGATAAGAGAATATAGCCGTCTTTGTACCAGAATTACTATGTTGTTAAACCAGAAGGTGGGGGCTTTAAAAACAAACATTTTCTGCACATCTTGTTGAACCCAAGAAAGAAATGGATGAACATGCATGATTGGTTTAGAACTTATATTATTGGAGATGTACAATGTTTAGAAATCCCTTAAATGTTGCTTTTCTGTTGATGTTTTCGTGATTTATCAGTTTTGTCATGTACTGCACTTGAGAATATTATCCACACCATCCATCTTTTGCAAAAGTCTACTATTTTGAAGCTCTAGGTTCAGTGCAATTGATATATTAATTAACAAGATTAGCAGTTTCTTTCATCTGTGACTAGTCTGGTGTTTCTCACACTCCTTTTTAGAAGTACAATACATGTAAAATTGATGTACTTAACGTCAGCCTACAATCAAGTAGCATGTTAACTGACTGTAGTAATGTCAAGAACAAAGACACCTATTATTTAGCCATGCAAATTTATGATGGCTATTAAAATAGGATTGGTTAGATTTTAAGGGGATGAATTTTTTCAAAAGGTCAGCTCTTCATACTTAAATTACACAAAGTTTTACCCTTCCACCACAAAAAGTACCTTCCACCTTCTTTTCATCAGAAAGCTTGTGGTTCTCCTTTACAAATTCTTGTCATAAAAGCATGTTGGGTTATCTTTTGGTTCTCTCCAACTTTGTTCATAATGTGTATGCTGCTCCACATTTTTTTTTCCCTTTTTTCTTTTTTGGAAGCTAAATAGTCTAGTATAACTGTCTGTCACTTGGGGAGTTCAGGTAGTCACTGACCTTGATGGGAACTTCATAATTCAAGTAGGGAGCTCAGGAGAAGAAGGTTTACGTGATGGTAACTTTGATGATGCCACCTTCAATCGCCCACAGGCAAGTATTTGTTGCTGGTTCTTTTGGTCTACATATTGCATTCAAAGTTTTTTTTTTTTTTTTTCCTCATTCTCTCAGAATATGACGCCCTTTATTAGGTTGACTCCCAATAACTTAAATGTTTTCCGTCCCAGGGACTGGCTTACAATGCAAAGAAGAACCTCCTATATGTAGCAGACACTGAAAACCATGCTTTAAGGTAGTGGCCCAGCTGCATTTTATGTTAATTTCTATTGGTTGTATCTGTTGTTCATATATGGCTATATCTTTCGTAAGGACTTGTAATGAAGTAGAAAAGATATCATCTTTACAATTAAAAACGTCAACTTTCCGCATGTATTATTCATTATGATGACTACGCACAAATTTAGATGTCTGAGAATTCGATATTCAGGTTCTAATTCTGTAAATGGATTTGTGACCAAAGAGAAGCTTATCCAATCTAATGCAAAGTCTATATTGTGATCTCTTTGGATATTATTTTGCTTTTCTTACCAAAAAAAATATGATTTGCTTTTGCTTATGGAAGGACCCTTTTTTCTGGAGAGTGCTGGGGCGGCTGAAGTATTACTTATGGTAAAGTTGGTAGAAAAGCTACACTGACCAAATTATAATGTTGACATGGAAAACATAATTTGAAAGAATTCACTATAGGATATTGTTTTTGATTTCCGAGATAACCCATTGGGAAAAATTCAACTTTAGAAAATCAGTACATGGAAATGTTGGATATCAAATTGTTGTCTGCAATTTTCATACATCCTATTTTGCTTCTCTTTCCTCCATAAATGGAATCTTGGAGAATATTCAATGTAGACCTATTAAAATTTGACTTTTTGTCAGTGGGTAGATTTCATGTGATCATTGTCACTAATTGTCATCAATCGAATATTTTACTGTAGATAAAGTTTTCTGGGAGCACAATTATGGAGTTGCTTAAATTATAAAATCTGACAAATTGTTTGGAAAGCTTTAATATCTTTAAACATGCTTTTGCAGAGTGATTGATTTTGTCAATGACACTGTGCGAACTCTTGCTGGAAATGGAACCAAAGGGTCGGACTACGAAGGGGGAAAAACAGGAGATGCTCAGGCAAGATTTGAAGAACAGAAATTCTATATAACATACCCATTTAGAGTTGACAGGTTCTTGTCCTGTAGGTAGCATATGACATGGATTTATCTTGGTAAATTCACATCATTATGATGGAAACATTTTGCACAATGTAGACAATTTACAAAAAGTATCACTCTAAAATGAGGACTCTATCTTATGATTTGCAGCTTCTTAATTCACCCTGGGATGTCTGCTTTGAGCCCCTGAATGAGATTGTTTACATTGCGATGGCGGGTCAGCATCAATTTGGGAACATAACACTACTAATGGTGTTACAAGAGCATTCAGCGGTAATGGATATGAGAGAAATTTGAATGGTTCTAGGTAATGCATGTACCAATGTGCTTATTTACATCGACAAATGAGATAATGCTTTAAGCTAACCTCAATCTCTCTCTGACTCGTTCAAAGATACCTTTTCCTGACACAGAATTGTTTCTGGAATATAGCCTAATAGCTATATTACAATTCTTGTTTCCCTTGTTGGTTATGAACTTCTGTGAAATTGATTTTATCAAGATATGGACACCGTGCCACTGGTACCAACCTGCTAGTTGTCTTTGTCCCAAATTACTTTTCTTTTGGCTAGAATTTGTAACCTGACTGAAAGATACATAACCATAGGAATGGATATGTTTTATTATAATTCATTAAATTCCTAAACTTTTTTAGGCTTCCAAGTATAGATTTTAAATCTTGGCTAATTTAAATGATTGATGCATATCAGTCATAACCAAAATATTACACTTGAAACTTTTAGTCTTTATTGTTACTAAGCTTTCAAGTTTGAATATTTTAGCATGATGCTTGCAGTGCCTTTTATTTTCCTTTGGTAATATCCCTAGTTGTGATCAGTGCTGTACATCATCTTGTTGCTATTTCCTGGAGTATGCTCATGCTGCACCACACAATTTCAGTACATTATACATTTTTCTCTTTCATTTTATGTTTTGGATTAGAAGCATAATAGCAGAACCTCCATCATGCAAGTATTTTTCCCCAAGAGGGATAGGAATAAGGAGACAAGGAAAGAGAAGCTTGTGACAACTCTAATATGGATCATTATATGCTAAAGTTTTACTGTTTTTAACCATCTAGATGAATGATTTAGGCATCCTGAGTCAAACCTCCTCACAATAAAGTTACTAATCCCGTGCTTCTGGTTGACGAAATCTGTAATACAACCATATTGTTTACTTATCACCAGCTCATCTAAAGCTCAAGCCATTAGAAGGAGTGTAATGTGTATTTGTGCACTCTAACAAGATCCATTATATGCTGAGTTGTTTTTAGTGGGCTGAATTTCATTCAAATCTCATAATGGGTGGTGATGACCTTCAGCTTAGTACTTTATTGAATAAATACCTCAATCTAATAGTTATTCGTGTTAGAAAAGAGGTCATTTATGTATCTATGCAGTCCAACAACATGAATACCAAAAAGCAATATGGGTCCAACACTTATGAATTGTCAGATTCCTTATCTTAGATGACGTCGAACACGTGAAACCTATATGACCTAGAGACCCTTAGATTCATGTAGAATACTTAATTTTATTTCATGTCCCTGATTGTTGTTGTTGCTTTGTGTGTTTGCTGGCAAAAGTTACCTTATACGATCTGGTCCTGGCGTGTAGTTATATAACCCCATCTCAATTTTAAGCTCACTATACATGCCCCCTTATTGCATCTGAAAACCAATTAGCTCTCATCAAGCTATGAGTGAAGTGAAAATGAGCTATATCTACCAGTGGGAACGGTCACGCACAATGTGTGTGAATATTGAAATAAAAATATATGGGAAATAAAGGGGTGGAAGTTATTGGAATTTATCATATCTTTGGCAGATTTGTTATAAAAATTATTCAATGACGGTAATAATGGAAATCTAATAAGTGACAGAAAATGTTCACACCAAAATTCATGCGTCCTCTTCCATGGTTTTATACAGTGTAGATTAGACTGCACAATAAACAGAATGGCATCTTTAACAACCTAAGGGAGCAGACAAAGTATTGAGCCACGTTCATAACCATCTGTTACGATACTTGCACATGCCTACCAAAAACAATTTAGCTTGCCCATGAGGGGGACTGTTAGAGTGCATAAATAAACACACACAATTAAGCATATGTCAGACCTATAAAATAGACAAGTTAGCAATTCCATTACAGATGAATAGGCAATATGGCATCAATACTGTTGCATAGATATAGTGCTTAGTTTTTAGTTAGCTCATTTTACAAAATCATGAAGGCTGATGGCTTTTCTTGGGATGAAAGTGTGGGGAATTCTACCTTGCGATGCCTCAGTGAAATTATTACCTTATGTCAATGTCCATGATGATTGTGTGGGAGAATATTTAGCAACTTGATTGTATTGTATATAGCCAGTGCAGTTGATGGAACAAGTGGCTGCCTTGTCAAAGCAATATATAGATAATTCTTTCTCCAGTCTTTTGTTCTGTGTGTGGAGAATCATCAAAGTAACGCCTGTGAATGGTAAGCAGGGAAATGAGGGGAAGAAAAAAGAGGAGTTTGGGGGAATCTAAGGAAGGAAAACTAAACAAAATAAAAAATAAAAACTAAATTCTTTATTCATCCATTTTTCTCTACCTATAATATCCTAATAAAAAGAGTATTTATAAACTTAAATTCTATTATGATACTTCCTCTTCTAAATAGGAAAACAAAATAGTTAAAGAACATTACTATAGCAACTACGATTCTAACTAGTTGCCAAATATAATTATTAAATAATCAAATAAGACTCAAACAATTGCTGACGTTTCTGCAAACAAGTAAAAGATTAAAATGCCCTTGAGACCAAAAATTATAATAAACTTCTAAGACAAATAATATCAAACTGACAATACCAAGCTTGGAGACAATCATGGAAAGCTTTAAAATTTGCTTTTCCTAGAGCTTTTTGTTGACTGCATCACTTTAGCTTTCAAAATTCTAGGCTGCAGAAGATGATGACCTGAGTCATTTGTCATATATGGATTCATTTGTCCACCAATGTGTTAGTACATATCTATGCAGGATTCGTCTGATTTCCTATTCTCTAAATTTATGCAACTTCTAAACTAGAAATTCACATGTCAAGTTTTTGACTCTTTTGTTTGTCCTTTTGATCATACAGCTCAATAAATACATCATTTGCACAACCTTCTGGAATTTCATTATCTCCTGGTAATATGTTTTCAATGTTTCAAATTGTCTTCAACTTCTTTGAATGAAAATCTCTTGTTTCTTTCTTACCATTGTAACATCTCTTAATTGGGTTTTTAGATTTGAAGGAAGCATATATTGCTGATAGTGAAAGTAGCTCAATTCGAGCGCTTGACATAAAAACAGGAGGATCCAAATTACTAGCTGGCGGTGATCCAGTTTTTTCGGAGAATTTGTTTAGGGTACTTTTTCTTTATTTTTTGCTGGAGAATTCTTAATCCATTTCTCTGTTCACATCTTAGGACACGTCATTGGGAGCATAATTTTCTGATATGCTGCAGTTTGGAGACCATGATGGAGTGGGCTCTGATGTACTTCTTCAACATCCATTAGGCGTATTTTGTGGGAAAGATGGTCATATTTATCTGGCAGATTCATATAATCATAAGGTCTCTTCTGATCTTGCTCTGGAGTATTACCAGAAATGAAATGTCAGCAGCACTGTCGTTGAACTCTGAGGATGAGATTGTGTTATAATGTGTTTATACCTCTAAGAGTTCTTTTGGACGCCAGATACTTGCATCTTTTCTACGTATCTGGAATTGGAAATTAAAGATCCTTTCTATAAAATCAACGCATTATTTTCAAATGTATGATTCACATTTGCCAATGATCCATGCACATGTTCAAAGAAAAAGGATAGTGCCATGTATGTTTAGCTGATGCTTTCCAGAAGTAGATACTCCTTTTATGTAGCTAATACCACTCTTGATGCATCTTGTTCTTAATCTGTAACAATATAGCAGTTTTCTGAAAACTATAGAGATTTATACTTTCTTGACTTTGTTTTCACAAAATTTGAACTAATCCAAATTCCTTATATAAAACAAAGCACAAAAAAATCATTACCGTCTTATTGTTCTTTACAGGAGTATGACATTCACATAATTGGTATATGGCAGCGAATGTTGATGTCCTTAGTGCACTTATTTTATATTATAAAAATTAGACCTCAATGTATTAAAATACTAATCATAAGCCAAGCTTAAGCAACTTAGTGTACTACATAATTGCTGCATACCACTGCTTTTAGTCTGAAGTTGATAAGAATTATTACTGGGAATTTTTTATAATTTAATAAACTGTAATGCTTATATTTGCTGAAGTTTAATTGATGTCAGATTAAGAAGCTGGATCCTGCAACCAGAAGAGTGAGCACCTTAGCAGGTACAGGGGCGGCTGGTTTTAGGGATGGTGGGCCACTCCAAGCTCAGGTTGGAAGATTTTTCTTCTATATTTCCAAAGAAATTGTTGCTGTGTGATTTATTCTGCCATTAGAATTTTAGGGTCCTGTTTTATTGGCGCCTTTCTATTTTTCAGTACATGGGCACAGAATTTGATTTCTTTTTGGATAATGTTATACACAAATATATCTTCATTCACAACTTACCGGTAGTTCTAATAGAATGTCGTTAATGTTATTTGGTTCCCAATCATCAGATCATGAACTTCTAAGTCTTTTCTTAAAATCTCAAATTTTAGTGGCATGTTTGTCCCAACCATGGTAACATTCTTCAATTAAATGATTCTAATGGAATTGTAAGGACAAAACAGGATGTAAATGTGGTTATACAGATGTTTTTATTGCTTAAGTTGTCAGTTGTCTTTAGAAGAAAAATCTCCTCTGGAACCTGAAATTTTCTTCTGTCATGTTAGAGATTCTTTCAGATTTTTGGCTAGACAAACAAAATTGAAAATTTTATGGAAAAAAGTTATAAGATTCAGAACCTGAATAGCTTATAAATTTCAAATAATGGGACAAGCTTATGTTACCAATATGTCATTTGTTTTTTAGACACGCTTATTCAAAGTACTTCACAAGCAATTTTCAAGATATTAAATGGAAGTGATTTGCCATAACAACAAAGACGTGGGCTCTGCCCTTGCTAATTTACATCAAGTTTTATGGTTCAAAGAAGTTTCTGTTCTTAGGAGTAGAAGTATTAGATAACCCAAGTTCCTGTAAAATTTTCTTGGGTACCAATTTCAACAATGAGTTGTTAGAAATATTTTAGGACATTTTGCCTGTGCACACACTTGGAAAGACATCCATCCCTCACTCTCCTCGCTGAGAAAGTTTTACTTTTTCTGCTTTTCTTCTCATTGACTTGGAATGTAGAGTTGAACCAGCTCAAAGGAAACTTTATATAACACCAGGTTGGAGTGGCTACATGATTTCGTGGGATATTTCTTCTAAAAGAGCATACTACTTTTTCTTATTGAATATTGTGCTCCGGTTCTTATGAACTGAACTCAGTACCAGTGTACATTATTTTGAGGAATTTTTTATTTGTCATTCCTGTAGTGAGTTTTATGCTATTTCTAATTGTTATTAAGCTCATGATAAATTCTCTAAGAGGTGTTATTAGCTAAAAGATCATTATATAGCTATGTACGGCTTTGAAAAATCTTTAATACTATAAACCAAGTCTTGCAATTTGTAGGATATTTCTGGTCCTGGCAACAAGAAGTTTATGAACCGAAATGGCATAAGAAGTAGGTAGAAATGCTAGTCAGTGTTAAGGAACAAAATCCCACATCAAAACGGCAAAGAATTTTAAACTAGTTGATAAAGTTCATGGGCCACGCCATTCATTGTTATTTGGTTTTGAGATGGAAGCACAGGTTCTTTAACATGGTATCAGAGTCAAGATTTGGGTTTTATTCTCCCTAATCCACAGTTCCATGTATGACCCAATTCCTTCTTAGCCTGTTTCAGTTCAAGGCTCCAGTGAAGCCCCTTTCAATTTCATGGGCTCCAGTTTAGCTGCTTTCAATTTCATGATCCTAAGTCACGTGTAAGGGAAAGTTTGAAGGAATATAATCCCACATCTGGATGCGAAATAATTCTAAACTAGTTATTAAGTTCATGGGTCACTCCACTCATTGTCAATTGGTTTTGAAATGGAAGCCCAGGTTTTTAAATGGTTGGTGTGCAAGGAAAATCAATTATGTGAAGGAAACAGGTTGAGTACGAGTCTAGCACTTGGTAAGCACACGACAAAAGTTGTCTTACATTGACTTTCTAGTAAAAGTAAAATGGTTGACATATTTTATCTTGGCAGAGGTTGTTGTTTTCTGTCTTTCATGCTATTTTGTGATCCAAGTTAATAACTACGTTCTTTTTTCCTTTTTTCTTTTTTCAGCTTTCAGAGCCCTCAGGACTTGTTGAAGCAGAAGATGGTAATTTTCCCTTTCATCATATGCTGAAATGTTCTTCTTCACTACAAGGATCATGAAACATTTGTGGTTTACGTGATAGGCATGTATGGTCTTAAGAAATGCTTATAACCTTATTATGGTAATAGAAAAAGGAATTTCATATATTAAAACAACATATTATATCATTGCATCCATCTACTTCTCCCATCTACAACAGCCAAGAGTGATATACGAGAGCGGAAGAAGGAACTCGGTGGGAGCAAGGGACTTCAATTACTGCTGGTCAACAATTTTTGATGATTTTGTGGTGTTCAAAGTGTAATGATTCAGTAGTAATTCTAGTTAATTCTTAACAAAATGCTTTCTTGATTGCAGTTTAAGAAATTAGGTATAAAAGTCAGAATGTCTCTGGAGATAATACTATCAGAAAAAGCATGGAGCGGAACAAGTATAACTTGTACTACTAATTTCAACAAAAACTTACTTTCAATAACTAAATCCACTATCCATTGTAATATGCCCAGATTTGTTCTGCATTCAGGATGTAGATCAATTATTTCACTGAAATCTAACGTGAATTAACAAATCACTAATCTGACTATATTATTATGAAAGATGGCCTGCTTTTTGTGCATTCTGTTCTTGTGAGGGTTATTGTAGGTTCCTGATGGAATGGGCCAATGGATTAGAGAGAGTAAAGAAGAAATGCCATAACCCCTGATATTGGTTTTACAAAATTACTGCCATATTTGAAGTCACCACTTTCCTGTTAAGAGTCCAAGCATTTCCTGTTTTTATTTTATCACTTCAACTAGATATTTGAACAATTTCATCATAGCACTTGTTAGTGATTGTGGCATTTGAAAGGTTATCTTAACGTTCTACTCTATAAACATACGAAGATTCAGCTCATGACTATTTGCTGCATTGCTTTTAGATTCTAACAAAAAATTTATGTACGTTAGTTGTAACAAGTCACCATAATGTATTTTGTAGGAAGACTATTCATAGCAGATACCAATAACAGTTTAATCAGATATTTAGACCTGAAAGGTAAAAAACGTGAGCTGCTTACATTAGAGTTAAAGGGAGTTCAACCTCCTGCGCCGAAGTCAAGGTCTTTCAAGCGCCTTAGAAGGCGATCTGGAGCTGATACAGAGACCATTGTTGTCAATGGCGTTTCATCTAATGAGGGTAATTTCACTCTCAAAATATCAGTGCCTGAAGGATACCATTTCTCAAAGGTCTCTCCCTATCTCCTCTCATTGGTTTTCTTCTTTTCTTGGAGCCTTCTTTTTCTTTTTGTGATGTGGAAACACCTTTTTACTTCCTTAACTGATACTATAATTCCAAATGCAGGAAGCACGCAGTAAATATAGCATCGATGTTGAGCCAGAGAACGCTGCTTCATTTGATCCTGTAGAAGGGAACCTTAGCTCAGAAGGATCTGCAGTGCTACACTTTAGAAGAGCCTCTCCTTCATCTTCTAGTGGGAGAATTAATTGCAAGGTATGCCTCTGGAAAGCTTCATCTACATGTCAGGACACAAGTTTTATGCCTCTGTGTTTAATATTCTGATTAATGAATAGAAGTAATCATCTCGTAATTCTATATGGTCACGATCTCTGCTGTACTGGAGGCCTGTGGCACAGCCGTAGTCTGGAATTACTCTCTGGCAAGAGTTCCCGATATAACATGTGAATTTAACATCCCAACCAGACTAGAAAATTTATTCAACCCTCAGAAAAGGCCAGGGCTTGAGTTAGTCATTTCATCCATGCTCTTTTTGGATGCTACAGTGGTTTGTTTGTCCTGTCAAAAACACAACTTGAACCAAATTAAAATAACCTTGATATTTGAGATTTTAGATGAAGGCCAAATTCAAAATTTCTCCTGCCCTAGCATAATATCTTGTTATTTTTCCTCTTCTCCATTAGTATCCTTTATAGCCCAAGATAAAACTAAATAGAAAGTTCATTTAAGGCTACACATTTCAGTGGTTTCTTTCCCCAGTTAATGCACGGCACTAGTGCTAATAGCGTTAATATGCCCTAATGACACTAAATTTACAGGGAGTTTGTTTTGAGAAACAAAAGGAAGAGAATGATATAGATTTTATGTTGAATTTTGATATTCCTTTTACCATCTAATGTGGAAGTTTTGGCATGCACACAGGTGTATTACTGTAAGGAAGATGAAGTATGCTTGTATCAGTCTTTGACCTTTGAAATACCATTTCAAGACGTGAATCCAGACTCTGTCCCGGCAGATATCACACTTCCTTATACTGTGAAGCCAAAAGCAACTAGGAGTAGCTTAGAGGTACCAGTTGTCCGTTGAGTAAAATAGGTACATTACAAATTGCAAATATTCACTGCGGATTCAAGAACTCCTGACAGAACAATAGCAAATGCATGGGTGGAGCGAAACACGTTGTTGTAGCATTTAGAGTTATAATTAGTTTAATGTTACTGGCTTTGTCCCTAAATTGTTCTTTTTCCCTGTGAAACATGAAGTTCGATATGTAGGGAAGGCTGGATTGGATGCAACTGCCTCAATCTTTCTTTCCTTGATGTTTTGTATCCTGATTTTTCCTCTTGATATGCATATACCTTCATGTAAATCTACATTCCTGGTAAGTTGTCTGGAGGTGCGAATATGTCCAGCATCAACGAATCATTGCAAACTTTGAAGCATTTGTGTACGTAATTATTTGAGGGAGAATTCTTTTCTTCTGTACACGAATATACAATGTATATTTTTTGTACATCTGTCATTTGGATATAGGACAATGGGGTGGTGGGGAGGGAGTACGCCTTTAAGCTTTATCTACTGTTTAGTTTTAAGGTTTGATTCGTGTAAGGATTAAGTGTCAATATATTATATGCTCAACAGACGTTATCCACGAATTCTTGTCAATTGTCTTGTGTCGAAGAAGGAAATATATATTCATACAGGCCTACTTAGACCTTGAATAGGTGAGTATTATTGTCATAATTGTGGGGATGTCTTGTAAAATTCCATGTGCTTCCATTCCTTGCTCCCTCATTATTAGCTTGAGTATTTGTTGATCTGAATCATCATCATTATGTTTGTGATAAGCAAGGGATAAAGTAAAGACTGCGCTCTCTCATGTGATCAATCATTATGCTTCTTGTTTTAGGAAGCAAAATGCCAAGTTAAGACAGCCCAACAAACGTGGACACATGCACTAGCAGGGTCCCCTAAAGAAGAATTGAACTCTTTTCTTATAGGCTCCAATGAGCTAGTGTCGCATGCGAATCCAATGGAGAAAAATTCCTTCTATTTTTGCTTTAATGCTTTTTGGTATTAGGGTTTAACATGATAATAAAATCTGGGAACAAACTATTTCTTGAAAAGATTGTTTATATCCTCATTTTTTTTTCTAATTGTTTTCTCATCTGGTTAAAGATTTCTTGCTGTTCTGTATTCTCTTCTATGTATTTAGACTAAAAAGCATAATTTTACACACGCAGACACGCAAAAAATGATCCTTTTTAACGTTTTTCTTTTTTCTTTGTTTGGGGTTGTTTTTTTTTTTTTTTTTAATTTTCGATTTTTGGGGGGTGGGGGTTTGGCTGTTATTAATATTGTTAATGAATAAGGAGTTAATTAAGTGCAATTGAATTCCAATTATAATAATAAAACTTCACTTTCAAGCCACAACAAAAGCTAAGCCGCGGAGAACGCATGATTGAGACATATTAAACACTATTGTATGTCTGTGAGGAGATGATTTATGAGCAAAGACTTAACAAGTTGTTTAACAACTACACATTTCTTTACCAAAAGGCAAAATATATCTATTTCTTCCAAAATTCTAGATATAGCTACAAATAGCAAACTAAAAAACTTCCATAAAATCAGAAAAAGAAAGAGGCAAGGATGACTTCTTCTCTGTTTCTGTAAAAAAAAAAAAGAATTAAGGAAATTACGATAATAGCAGAAAAAAATTAAATTTTTTGCCAAACAAAAAATTCAAGCAAAGTTTTCCATAATATGTAAGCTTGACAGCTGAAAGCGAAATGTCTACAAAACACGAGACAAATAGATGATTTGCCATGTCTAATTGAAGCACTTTATAAATTAACCTTATTATTTAACAAATACTAGTTGTTAATCTGGATAAACACAAAGCAGTAGATTACCATTCCACATTATTGGATAATCCATCAAGACCAATTCTTTGGTGCTGTGTCTTAATCATGGTATTTTACAATTAATCTGTCTTATCCATTTACTCATCTTTCATGGGAATTCACACTCAAGTATTTTAATCTCCTCTCAGTCTCCTTCAGACAGCTTACTTGCACTTATTTAGTAGAATGAGTTAATTACGTTCGTCCATAAAAACAATGCCAAATGATTGATCTCTTAAGATTTTTTATAAGAACAAGTTGGGCAGGATTTTAAATGTTCTTATGGATTGATATCAGTTCATTTGTCAGGAATACCTTCAGAATAAAAGCATGCATTCTGCTTATGTCCAATAAATGTAAACAACAGGGGGAAAATATTAATAATCTTGACTGAGTTCTCTAACTTTCGTGAAAAGTGATTATTAGTCTCCTTAACTAGGTTTTAGTACAATGTGGTTTTCATATTTAAAAGAGAAAATAAAGAAAATTTGTTAATTTTTCTGTACTTCACTTGTCAAACATAAAACAACACTAAATTAATAGTTTAATTACCAATCCTCAAGGAGGAATCATCGTAACCAAATGGCTTAATCTAATTAGCCGAGCAAGAGTAATGGCTTAATCCGGTTAGCCGAGCAAGAGTACATAAGAGATGGTAATCAAGTGGCTTAATCTAGTTAGCCAAGTGAGAACATATAAGATTTCTCGCCTTGTAAGTTGGAAGATCGAATTCTCATCTTGTTAGTAGAATTCAAATAGTAGCAAAATTGTACTGGTTTGGACTAGAGGTAGGATTTAACTTAATTTTTTTCCCTTTTCCTGAAAATCGGCTTTATTTGTTTGGTATTGTTTTTCAAAAAAATATTTTTACAAAAATCTATATACATTTTTCAATTTTCTTTTTATCGAACATATATATTTACAAAAAAATCTCAACTGTTACAATAATGTTCAAAAAAAAAAAAAAAAAAAACCATCCCAATGATATACAAGATAGGAGTATGATTGCTGTGTTGCACTAAAAACGAAAAAATATATATATATAGCGACCATCACCAAAAAGTCAATAAGAAAGGCCATAATTTGCACAATGTAAACGGGGTTGAGATTAGTCTTCATAATCCATTATCTAATTAACTTAAAATACAGCATTGAGATAAGACCGAAGAGATCTACAGTATCTTTTCTCGACCTTATTTTGTCCTGTATCATTTAGCATAGGGTTTCTGTATTCCTAATATGATGAACTACTTTTTTTTTTTTTTTTTTTTTAACTCTTTACAAGACATTGATCTATGTACAGTGAAATTTCTATTTTCAGTAAGAAACTGAAAATTGATATCATTGTAACTAAATTGTATGCGCATGTGCTTCTGGTTTGGCAGAATGAGACTTTTCTTTAAAGAAGTCAAAAAGAAGATTAATTAAGAAATGTAAAAGCCGAAATTATTGATAGAGTTTTGTAGTTAATTACTTGTAAGCATGTGCTTGCTAGTTGTATGTTACTTATAGGTGATTATTTTATAATCAAATTAAACATAACCACCAACTTAATTATGAAAGATTCAAGATTACAATGTACATAAATGTCTGATTGTGAGAGGCAACAAACTCTGGCGAGCATGCCTATTAGGGTTAAGGTTCACATGATTCTTATTATGTTTACCCACAATTCCTCTTTGCTTAAATATGTAGGAACAATTTGCATATTCTAAGCAAGCTTCAGCTACTTTTAAACCTTCTTTTGTTTCATTGTCAGAACTTTTTGAGAGCTCTTATAAATCATGGTAAATATACTAAAATAGTGTTTGATATGATGAGATTTTGAGACTAGAATAGCATTTGAGCGAGGCATAATGGTGATCTATATGGAAAAGGAAAAAGAAAATGAGTACCAAATATCTGTCTTCAGAAAAAATTGTAGTGTAGCATCAGTCATCATTCTTGTATTGCTCTTCACAAGTTGAAGAATTTATACGAGTATAAATTCAGGCTGATAGCATTAGTTGAATGATTCGATTAGTGACAACTTAGTAATGGTACAAAATGCATATGAAACAGAACCATAATAGAATAAACTCCTTAGATGGCTATAAAGAGGTGGCAAAGAAAGTAAGAATATGTGACCTTAGGCAATGTGGATCAAATCTCGCCACCTCTAATCAAGGGACTTTTTTTATTTTTATTTTTGATATTTGGTCTCCATCTAAGACTCGAAGTTGAGAAATAGTGCTTGAAATGTGAACTAGGGTTTTGCAAGTTGGGCATCTTTTTATTTTCCTTAATTTGAAGTGTGCGTAATACATTATTTAAATAGTATAACTATGTTAAAATAATAGTGTAACTCTAGCGGTCATTGGTCGTGTATGTGTGGGCCTATGTGGGTCCAACTATGCTTCGTGATAAACCCAAACACTGGCCAGTCTTGATAGAAAGTGCCATGAAAACATCCACATGCTCCCATCTCCTCTGCCTCTTTTCCCCCATTTGTGCATCACCCACTAATCATTGCTAAGAATAAATCCAAATTGGAGTGACCCTACATTAAACCAATAAGTGAAAGCCACTAGCACTTTGTTATCCAATAAGGCATTTCCACATCATCAACTTTTAGAATTTTGCTAACTGAATGGTTAATTTTTTGTTAGCAATGTACAGATGACCTTACAAGACATGATGGGGCAAAACATGTTCTTACCAATTTTTATTGTTTTCTTCCCTACGTTGTCACTGAAAACAGACACCCTTTTGTGTGTTGGTGTACTTTTAAAGTCACTGAAATGCCGCCAATCTGTTCAAAGGATTACTAATTTTATCTTTTCATTGAATGAATACTTTCTTTGCCAATATGAAGTCTTTTTCATTATCTTTTTCATCAAGAGAGGGATTAGCTCCATGGTCTTTTGGTACATATGACACAATAACTCAAATTATGATTACATGAACGAGCATATAAAAAAAAAATCAATCCTCATTTTCCATAATCTTTCTTCTGCGTTTTGGACTATCATTCACTTGATAGAAAAGCAATATGTTAAGGCCTCTGTACTTTTATCTAATTCAGCACATTGAAAATTTTGATGCTGAAGGAGTCTTCAATCAGAAGATGAGACATAATAAAGACATACACCAAATAGCTTTTAAAGAACTATTAGAATAACAACAATAATTACATTACACCAAATAAAGTTTTTATTGAGCTAATTACTCTTCTTTTACCTCTGGAAGCAAGCTAAGGTGATTCAACTAACATGATTAATCACTACGGTTCTCATACCTTGTTGAATTAAACAGATAGACTCGATGTAGTCAATGCCTTGTTGCTTCATTTGGACATATTTTCTTGACAATTAGTAGATCTTCACATGGTTCGAAATACATTTTCTTGAAAACAAGACAATTAGAGGTCTCTCAACAATTGTTGTTGAATTTAGGTTTCGGATTTGACATCCCACCAATTTAAACTCACAATAGAAACATTTCCATAGAAATTTACCTCTCCTTCCTACCCCTTTGAAAGTAAATAGTTCAATACACAAATATAAAAAGGTAAAGTTTTTTTTTTCTTTTTTAAACAAGCAAAAAGCAGCTACTCAAAGCGAACCCTGAATGATTTAGCTGTAAAATTGAAATACCAAAACATATTATTCACATGATGTTGGTTAGTTTGACGATTTAATCATTACAGAAGGTGAAATATCCTTGTATTCTCTTTGATTGGAGAGAAAGGTGATATCCACGTGAACAATTAGAAAAGCCAGGCAAATCAAACAGTAGTAGTATCAATGTATCAGCACCCCAAAGATAGATAAAGAAACTTAAAAAGGGCACAAGATCATGTATAAAAAAAAAAAAAAAAAGTAAATCGACATACAAATAGAGAACTCTTTAGTTTGAAACATCAATGAAAAAATGACCAGAAAATGAAAAGAAAATGTATACTTCTAAGAACTTACCAAATCAAACAAGTAATCGAACCCAACTTAGGTGATTAAAACATTATCTCTCAATTCTGGGTTCAACATTCAAACCTACTTATTATTGAGCATTATAATTTATTACTTCTCTTGAACCGTTGACTAACTGATACTAAGTAATCTTAAAAAAAAAAAATACAAAAATTATACTTTTATTTAACTCTCAATCTTATCTCCTTTTTCTTACCTCTTCTACTGTTCAAGCTGAAAAAAACCTGTGAAAGTAAAGAACCTAGGCGCACAAAAACAGGTAAGAAAAAAACAGGAGCGAACCAAATAATACTAGTAAACACACAGGGCGTGCTAGTGGTGCAAGCGCGAGGTGCCAAGCCTTGTCCTCTTTCCAATATTTCCAACCATAATAAAGTCTTCTCTCCCTCCCTTCCTCCCATACTCTTCTCCCTCCTTTGCTTTTAACAAGTTTTCATCTCGATATTGTTCATACAATTCTCTTATTCCACCAATATTTTCTTCCTCTGCTGCCACCTAGACGACGATCATCGCCGCCGCCTCGACTAAGGTACCGGATCTTCTTTTTTTTTTTTTTTTTTTATAAACATTCAATATTTCTCGACTCATACTTTTACTTGCTATCCTTTCTTCTCTCGTTTATTTGCTTATTTTCTCGTAGATATATTGAATTTAACTGAATTAAATACAGAAATTCTTGAATTTTCACTAATATTATTCTTTTTCCTTTTCAAATTCCTAATATTTTTGGATATTTACGTTTATCAAATAAAAAAAACATGCATGCATCAATATATTCGCGTATAAAAGATTATAATCTATATATGAATTCCGAAAAAAAAAAAAACAAGAAAGCAAACTTGTTACTTATTAGTATACATATTGGATAAATATTTAGAATCTAATTCAAATATCTCTCCTTTTATTCTCCTGACAGAATCGAATTTTTATTTCATTCCATTCATTCATTCAACAAACGAGTTGTTGAAGAAATAAACATCAGGATGACGTCACCACCTTCGCTCGCAAATCCCGAGGCAGACTCAAATGACCGATCGCGAGAATCCAAGCGCAAAAAGCGAAGAAAAATGGGCCCCGACGACTCGTTTGCCCGACCGGATAACATTGCCGACCCGAGCCGATGGAGATCCGAGTCCGAGCAACGGATCTACGCCGCGAAGCTCGTCGACGCGCTATCTCAAGTCCGTCCGACGACGACTTCGACTTCTGCACCTGTCTCCGGCGGAAGAGTTGTTCGGGAAACGGTCGACAGAGTCTTGGCTGTCGCGGCCAAAGGGAGGACTCGCTGGAGTAGAGCGATCCTCACGGGTCGACTCAGTTTGCGACTCAGTCAGATTAATAGAAGGCATAAACATAAGAAGACCAAGGTTACCGGCGATAACAGGTTGAAGAAACCGGTTGTGAAGAAGAGTTTGCCGCCGTTGGAGAGGAAAGTAAAGGTATTGAGCCGGTTAATACCCGGTTGCCGGAAAGTTTCGTTCCCGAACCTTCTAGAAGAAGCCACTGATTACATAGCGGCTTTGCAAATGCAAGTCCGAGCCATGACCGTACTTTCTGAGCTTCTCGTCGGCGAAGGCGGAGGCGGAGGCGCCGCCGGCAATGGCAATAGCGGCTCAAGCCAATCTTAGCCTTGGCGTATGTGATTAATTACTGTGGCCGGCTGAGGTGTTTTTAGTAATTTCGTAATTTTTATCATTTTTTAAAAAGCTTTTGTTAATAATTGAGAGATTTTTAATTTCGGTGTATTTTATTGTGTACATGTCCCCTTTTACCCCTTTCAATCTCTCTCTATCTATCTCCACATAGCCATGATTTTGTTCGTCTCTATTTTTTTTTTTTTTGAGGGTTTATTCGTCTTTTTACTTATATTGATTTTGCCTTTTTTTTTTTGATAAATTTGTGTTTTGTTCAATATTATTTGAATTTTTTAATTTGTTCATTCGGTTGATCATGAAGTGGAAGATGCCAACTAATTTGTTGTACTTGTTTATGGTGGTTGTAAAACTATATGATCTTTTGATTCCATTCCCACAATTAGGAACAATGATTAACAATTTGTACTTTTGTTGCTCTTCTAGCTGTATTGTTGATATATATTTATTTTGCTTGAGGAATATTCTTGATTGTCAATTGTCAAAACTTTGAATCATGTCACTCGGAATTGGAAAACAAGAATTGGAGTATAGAATTGTGAGAAGTTGGCACCATAATATCAAGTTTAATTGACTCAAAATAGAGGATCAAGTATATTTTATTTATGGACGAAATTATCTTTGAATTTATTGTAAATCTTTTTTTAATCTGTACGAAGTTCAAGGTTCGTAATTTATCATTTCGATTTCATTTGTCACTTCCACGGGATGTACCACATGAAACGGCGAGTTGTTATCTCTATAATAAATATGTAATTTGTTCAAATAAGCAAAATTAATGGCTCATTTGAACTTTTCGGTTTGAATTTAAACTTCAAGTCCTAGAGAAAGATGGATTTTCGACAAAGCGATTAAAATTTTTTGACAATTTTAGACTTGGCTATTGATGATAAATAACTCAATAGCAAGCACGACAAAAAAGGACATATTCTTGAGGAAAACATACAGAGGGATTGAATAAGTTGATTCTAACGCCAAGCATGTACTTGAAAAAAAAAAGAGAAAGTTTTGCATCATGGCATGAAATAGTTATTCAGAATAATTTCCATGTTCGACTAATGGTTATAAAAGAAAATTAGTACGTCATGTTTCAATGGTCCAAACATGGTCCAAAAAGGGGAATCATGGCAAAGGAAAAAGGGAATCTGATAATAGTAGTATCCTTTTATATTATTGAACTCAAATTGTTTTCCTTACCACATGCTTTAATTTCTTTACCTCATTGAAATGAGGCAAGATGGAGAAATCAAATCCCCTTGATGCAAAACTTTGTTGTGGCCCCCCATTTGTCTCCAAGAAAATCATAAAATTTTATAGTTTGGCCTTTGATCCTTTCAGCAAGCAAAATGTTTAATTAGCAAAAAAGCTTACTTGTTCGAGTGTTTGAAAAAATCAGTTCTATTTACAAATAGGAAACAAAATTGGTTGGAACTGGCCTTTAGCTTGGAGGAAGAAGGTATCCTGTGGCCATATCTTTTCTTTTTGTTTGGTAGTAAGAAAGAACAACACGAGAAATTATTTGGTTAAGTGTCATTAGCTAAGTAATTAGTACTCCTCACAGCATGCCTGTGTTTATTACAATTGATTAGGATGGTCTAATAATCTCTATTAAGTGGTTGAGAAGAGTTCCACATTCTTGAAGTTATGAATAATTATTAGACAACATATGCTTTGCCATATCAGAGTGGATATTCATTTGACTCCCTTTTAGTGTGAACGTAAGGAATTATAGTAATCTCGAAATTATATTTTAAAATATTATCCCCGATAAAAAAAAAAAAATAGCACTGCACATATTCTTGAAAATAACTAATGTTATGACCTTAAATTTTTCTTGAAATTATACTACTATTCCCCTAGCAGTCAGATTAAAACGTTATTTGAAATGAAAAATAGATATATTGACAAAAAATGAAAGAAACTTTATCATGGATATTTTTACGATATGAAGCTTTGAAATGGTGTAGAAATGGAAACGATAAGGAAGACCCCACAGTGAAGTAAAACATATAGATGCTTGGACAACCTAAGCCCCCACCCCACAAAGCCATGAAAGTTGGCTAAATGCGCCAAAACCAGTCTAATAAGCAACAGCCGCATGGCATGTGCATGTACTCCAATTTAAAGAGTCCCCACCAACAACAAAACAACTCCCCCCACCCCCACACAAAAAACAATAAAAAAAAAAAAGAAACCAGAAATATATATGCATGTGAGATGTAATTGATTCAAACATTCATACTTTGATAATGATTTATGCTTTCGCTTTTGAATGCCATTCAATTGTTAGTAGTATGAATGACCTTTACGGTCTAGGATAATTCTTGCATGAACTAATCATCTGGTCTACAATGGGACCCCCTTTCTCAATCGAATTTTTGTGGTAAGTTAGTGGGTTGGATTCAGCCAAACACTATAAAAATTAAACAGAATCAGACTTCACAAGTTAATGAACATCGAAAAATGTCTACACTTAATTTGATTCATTTTGAAATCAATATGTTCGATCAAATCATTAGGGTTAGTTTAATGGTCACATGTTCGCTAGCTCTTAAAAATCATTATGCATGAAACAAACTCAATTCTAAAGTCTAATTTTGACAAAATTTGCTTATACTTTAACCGAAAGAAAAAAGGATAAACACAAAAACAAGCAGACCAATCCCACATCAGAAAACAAGAGGAATTTGCTGAAGAATGGCATTAAATGTTTGGGGTCAGAGCGGGGAAAAGAAAAATGGGAGGGTCACTCTCCAAAAGCCCTTTCCTTCATTCTAAGAGTTAACACGTGTGTGCCACCATCGCTGTTGTGGTTCCACCACGGAAAAGTATACAATATACCACGTGCATTGTCACGTGGTGTACTAGAATTAATAATTTATCGCCATGTGGCAATGGTGGGTCATACCTTGTATTATTTGGCGATATATGATTAGTTCTATTGCACCACGTGGCACACCACGTAGCGTTCGTGGTGCACGCAATACTCACTCGTTCCACCACAGCCTGCTGTCAAGATGATAGATGCCTATAATTTGCCTCTCAAGACTCGAAAGTTTTCAAGCTAAAACAGTTCATCAGTTGTGATGGTGATGAATGAAGGACCACAGACACCGAAAGAAAAGTAAAGAGTTTTTGTAGGCTATCATTCTAGTAAAAAGTTTAATAAAACAAAATTATGGTACATGTACATATGTTTTGCTTTACTTGGTTTCACATGTTGTGCTGCTGCCTGCTGGTCTAAAGCTCACATGCGTCCATGTGACTTTTGTACAAAAAGCTTTCTTCTTTTTCTGAATCTCATCTTTGGTGGAATATATCACTACCAGATTTATAGGACATGTCTCCTCAAAATTGGTAAATTAGTTTTGTGACCATATAGTTTTACTAATAATTTTCCTCTTCAAGATCCTACATATATAAACAGGTATTTTGTTCCTCAAATGTTTAATTAGTTGAATTCCAATGTTTTACATACAGTGGAGAATCAACTTCGACGTAGTACGTAGGTACATGTGGGAGCGGAGATTCTTACGAAGCAGATTCGGCACGTCCCACATTATTCTAGCTCCTCTGCTAGTAGTAGCGTCTTTGTTCACGACAGCATCTTTAGGAAACGTTTAAAGTTTGTCAAAACTAACATTGGTCTTGTTTAGGAAACGTTTAGAGTTTGTCAAGATCATTAACATTGGCCTTCTTAGGATGCTGTTAGTATTTTGATCTTTAGCTGTTGCATTCGATATTCCTTCTTTAATGAGTAGAACTCTACCTACTTTTTTTTTTTTGAGAAATCTATCTACCATCTTGGTCACTCAAACTTAAAAATTATAGATATTAGTTGAAGCATTTTACAAACTAAACTGTGCTTCGTTTTCTTCCTTAATGAGTTGTATTCAAATACAAAAGTGGGCGTGGATTTTTGGGAGTGAAAGTGATGAGAAGACACGTCAATTAATACTGATTTCTGTCTATTTTAATGTGAGGTGTCAAAATTTTAATGGGATTTTGAACAAGTTCAATGTTAGGATCATCCTGATAAAAATTTTAAAAAACACCGAGGGAGAAATTTTGATTGTGATATGCCTCTTGTTCTGAAAGTCTCTTGGAGAAAAGAGTTGCTAAGGTAGAAAGAAAAGGTCATGAATGTTGAAAGAAAAAATTAGGCACGACATGTTTGTGGAACAAGAACACAGCAAAAGTTGGTGTATTATAGGTAAGACTTGACACGAAACTTGTGGGATATAGTCAAGTTATGAAACGAACACGGCAAAGCAGAATTGTATGAATTATAATTAAGAATCATGACTTGACATAAAGCTTGTGTACCATATCAAGATTTTACAATTTACTTGTTAATAACGCAATATTCCGATGCTCCTACAATCTACATGCTAAAATATTCGTATCAAATAGCTAAATAAACTTTCATGTTTTGATTAATATTAATATTATGATATTGTCACCAGAAAATCCAAATAGGCTAATTCATTTTTTTGGCTGAATTGTATTGGTCACCGCTCTCAAGTGAAAATCCAAGAACCGAATTTTAAACTCTTGCCATTTGTAATGTCCTTTCGATTTCGCATACAGAATATAGAGACTTTTGTAGGCAAATGATAGACTCTTTATCAAAGTATCACGTACATGGACCCGGGACTCACAATTTCTCCTCTCTCTCCATTTTTTGCGAATCTCACAATTTTTTCTCTTTTTATTTTTTGCAAGTTAAATGCGACGTAACTATTTGTCATTTTTGAGTATCTTTTCAGAACCATAGTGTAACTATTTTTCACACGAAATGACATCATTTTTTGAAACGCTTTTTTGGCTTTGTTGATTCAATCTGGTCTGTCCATTATAGGTTCTTTTAATTTGGAGCATGAACTTGTTGCAAAAAGAATTGTAAGTCCTCATAGCCCATATAAAGTGGTGCAGTTTAATGCTTCAATTTTCATTCATTTTATATGATCGAAATTACATAAAATCAGACACAACATGGTTTTCAAGATTTTCTCTCAAAGTTTGCTCACTCAAAGTAAATCCAAGAAGTTTTTTTCCTCCCTTGTGGTGATTATTATTATTTTTTTTTTGTGGTTTTGTTCGGAGTTTATATATATATTTAGGATAGGAATTGAAGTAATATTCTACCCTTCCAGGAATTACAACATCTCAAGTGTGGTCCGGCATCCACCCTGGCTGAAAACAATTTCTCATTTTTACTCATTAATTAATATTCAGACATTGCCACCAGAAAATCCAAATGAATTTGTTATTTTAGTCAAATTCTCAGATCGAGGGTCAAATGATTTGTGTGCCCTGACCGAAGAGCAAATATGGCTTGCGTGCTAACTAACTTGCCACGACTTCTATCTGATAAAGAAGTGCCACTTCCCAATTTTGTCAAGAAGTTACTTGGTAGGGAAAATTTTTAATTTCTTGTTGATTAGGTACTGGAAGAACAAGTCAAATTTGATCTCTTGGATTTTAATATGGATGTTTGCTCATAACTTTCAGTGCTGCCCTACCAGTCTTCAGTCAAAAAGTGTTTTTCCCCTCCTTTGAAACAATGAAGACGGTCAAAATATGAGGGAGAAAACAATGAAGAAAAACTTAGTGATCAGATTCACGGTGGGCCATTCTTAAATAATTGAGTTGTGATTTTATTTTTAAGAGTTTTTTTTTTTTTTTTTTTTTTTTGTCATCGCAGGGGTATCGGGTCTTGGACCCACTAATCCCACTGCGCCTGTACAGAGCGGGCCCCACCGATGCACAGGAATTTTCTGGGGAGAGACTCGAACTTTGGTCATACCGGAATACTACCGTATACGTGACCGGCTGAGCCACCCCCCAGGGGCTATTTTTAAGAGTTCACTCCATAAAAAAAGGTAAAGAGTTATGGTTGGTAATGGAGTAAATTCAACATATTAATTTGTAACTGAAAGCACAAAATCTTGATTATGAGAAGTATTATTTTTCCCTATTTTCCTTTAAATGCTGCCCAAATGCACGAGTGACTCAATGACGGTTTTCTTGTCCTCCATTTTACTTTTGTGCTTGGGTGTTGCTCACCTGGTTTTGCTTTTGTTCTACACGTACATTATTTAGATTATGCTATTCTCTAGCATGTATATAACACGAAAATTATTATGGTTGCTAGAAAACGCATGTAATGCTCTCTGGATCTCGTGATCTAAAATAGAATCACATAAGTATTTTTATATTACTTTATAAAATATTTAGCTTCACGTTCTTAAGAGTTAATTATGTATATCAAATTTCCAAAACTTTGGCACGATTTCATTGCATTAAACAGATTTAAACATGTAATTAATTTTCAACATTTCACTACATAATAAGTTAGATTTGTCAATAAACTTTATACATCAATTTAATGGATTCTATATATATGTCTACTCATTGTCAAGCAAGAATCACAATAGTACACATAAGCCATTCAAAGTCGAAAGTACCCTACATAATTCAATTCAATCGAACTTCTCTTTGCCCTTTGGATCTCAATCATTTGTCAAACAGAAGTGCGTAAAAAACTAGTCTTCGAGCCTGCAGATCGAATGCACGTAGAGTATCAATCATGATACAGCTAGCATATTCGACTCATAAAGGGCTGAAAAATGAGCCACGGAGGCAAGCAGACTGAGGGACCAAATCCCAGTTTTTCTCACCACTAGATTATTATTTTCTGTAGGCTTCTTTTCCATGGCCTGAAAAATACAAGATATCAAGTCATTTTCATTGATTTCTCTCCCTCTCATCCAATTGCACACAATACTCTCACATGCGTCCATGTGACTTTAGTTAAGATAGCCTTCCCTTTACTTTGATAGGTGAAGTAGCCTGGTGTCGCTCGTGCAACATTTCTGTCATAGTCGGTTTGAATTCGAGTAAGACTGCGACTCGTCTGATTGCCCTTAAATATTTGGCCGTGTCGGCACGCCTATAGTAGGATGCTTAATTGTTTACTATTTCTTATGTAGGTTTTTGTGGTTTAATCAATGAGATCCCTGTTATTGCTAGTTTACCATCAAAGATTATTTGGAGCAAATGGTTTCATGACAGTTTTTGAGGCCATGACATGACAGAATAATTCGATGAATAATGATACAATGACTTTTTTCTGTCACGACCCGAACCTAAAGGCCATGACCGGCACGTAGTTCGAGGTGGAATAAACCGCCCCAAACCACGTAAGCCTAACTTTCCTTTAAATTCTACCGAAATTTCGGCAGCATCTCCTCTGTATTTGGACCTTTCCAAAAAAATTTAAAAATACCTGCATAAAAATTTCAGCCAACCCAAACAATTCCAATACATTCACAATACACTATATCACCTCATTCACAAGCCATCAATCATCCATTTCAATCATAAGAGATATACCCACAAGAATTTCATATATTTCATATAAATACCCCAAGATTCATAATTTACAACCAACGGAGCAACTATTCCAAAAATAACATTTACAATACCAATATTATACTACATGGCCACAAGTGCTAAAATAATACTTGTACGATCCTATACCCGGAACAACAAAAATAACCGGGTAATACCTCTGAATTAGGTGGCTATGAGGTTCTCCTTTTTGTTCTAACTTCTGCACTTTCTACAAAATACTGAAAAATATTGAGGGGTGAGTTTTTACACTCAGTAAGCATAATACATATTATAAACAATTGTAAACAATTTATTTAAAATCATCACTTTTGGTATAAAAACCTTATAGTCATCACATATGACATAAAACATTCAAATAAATCACATTTTTGGTTTCAAAAACAACTTCTATTATTTCTCGAAGTCACAACTATGCAGAACCTACTATCCCCCGAAGGGTAACTATGTCCCCGAAGGGCTATCCCCCGAAGGGTATCTGTCTCTGTTCCCCGAAGGGCTATCCCCCGAAGGGTGTACTATCCCGCGAAGGGAGGGAATCACTGCGGACATTCCCTAGCCGGCATATACTAGGTGCACCCAGACTAACAATAACCCTGTTAGTTTTAGTTAGCTCTGCACAGAGTTACCTCTAAATCATTTTCACAACCAAAATTCTTTCAACTTTATTTGACAAAAATCATTGTCATAAACAATCATTTTCTTTATCAATCTTTATGTCAAAATCGTAACAATATATGAAAATAAACTTCGAAATATGCCAAATGCGTTATCTCATAACTCAACATAAATCGACAACTTTTAAATACTTTGCAATCTCATTTAAGCTTTCATTTACAAAATAAACTATTTTGTATGCATTCTCTCAAAGTACAACCATCTAACAATAAATATGTATATCAATTTCAATTTATACAATTTGCATACTTTAAAATACTCACAAAATGTTTTGCAAGCAATACATGGTACTAGTGATTCATAATATGTATTACACTTACCTCACTTAGGCTATATACCAAAATCTCGTAGTAGAGTCTCCTTCTTAAGCGGTTTCCTCCGCCACTTGCTCTCTTGAATCTATTATATAACATAACCATCAAAATTAACCACTAAAAATATATTAGAAAAATAATATTCTAACTTTAATCTAACCCCAAGGTTTAACTCAATCACTTACCCATTTTACATGGCCTAAACTATAATCAAAGCTCAACTTTAATTCCTCAAATCAACTTTTTCCTCCTCTTACTAGAAATTAACACCATAATAAAACTATTAACTCTAGATATACCAAGAAATCATTTTTCTCTAAATTTTCTTAAAATTTCTTAAACTTCAAAATTCTATCTACTCAATTTCTATTCCATGCATGCTATTATTTCTACCAAAAACATCACATACTTATCATAATCTATTTAATAAACAAGATTAAAGCATAAAAATTTACCTTATCTAGCTAAATCCAAATTTTCCTCTTTTTCTTCCTTTTTTTTTTCTTCCCTACTTCTCTTCTTCTCTCTCTCTCTCTCTCTCTCTCTCCTCTCTCTCTCTCTCTCTCTCTCTCTCTCTCTCCTGCTGGCCGGACCTCTCTCTCTCTTTCTCCCCTTCTTCTTCTTCTTCTTCTTCTTCCTTTTCTTTCTTCTCTCTTTTCTTTTCTTTCTTCTTCTCGCTGCTTCTTTCTTTCTTTTCTTGCAGAAATCCTGCTGACTTTTGTGGGAAAAATATCCCACCGACAAGGCTGTTCTCTTTTTTTTTTTTTTTTTTTAGGTCAAATGACCTTTTTGCCCTTTACTAATATTGGATATTACATTTTTCATTGTTGTAACTCTCTGTAAAAATAATAAATTTTTATAAGAAAGTAATAAGTTTTAATAATACTTACTATTTAATTATAAGCTTATTAGTTTTTGGTAACTCTTAGTTGCTCAAATATTTTTCGCCGAATTAATTATGCACTATGTGTGTAAGGATGGACTTTTCGTTAGGTTGGGTGTCCGGAAATTGAAGTCATTCATAAAAAATAAAAATAAAAAAGTTTAACATATTGACAACAGAAACCAGCTGCATAATTGTAAATCACTCAGCCTTTGTGAGAGAAGATTGAAAATCACTTTCTGGACTAATTGAAAAAGGCGATGGATTTTTTGTGCGATTCATGGATGTCTATGGAGGAAACTTTCATATTCTTCATGGATTTTGCTTTAGTTTCAAAAATGATATTGCAGTCGACTAAAAGCTTAAAAGGTAAATTAGCATGTATATGTAATACACTAGTTTCGCATCCTTTGGAATTGTGATGTCATAGATTTGCAGTTCAGTATGCTTAAATCCTTAGTTCCAACACATCCTGTCTGTGTGAAAGTTGGATGAAACATGTTAATAAATTAACTCGATTCATTGCTCTACATGTAGAATTTGTAGTTTAAAAAAAAATCATGTAAGCATTTTTATATCAATTTCTTATATCAACATGTATTACTATAATCATATTACTCTTTTTAGACCATAAGTTTCACAAATGACGTTATAAATCCATTACATGTAAGATTTACCATACAAGCTAAGGTATTAAAATATGTGGTGACTAAAAAACTCTAGGGTAATCAACAAGAAATGAGGGGGGAAAGCACTGTAGAGAT